>JAJSRW010000038.1:20000-34771 GCA_022414725.1 Microglena sp. YARC | reverse complement strand
GGGGTCATCATAGGTATAGCAAAAACGGTGGCTGGGAGGGTCTTCGGCAACCTCTGGGATGCGCTTGTCTTCCATTCACCTATCGCTTCGGCTCTCATTCGAATCCTCTCGCTCTTAACTCTATTCCCGCAAGAGCCGAATAAAGCCATAGGGCCCGTCATATGTCCACTTGCCGCCTAATGGCTCATCCCAGTTCGTGGGTGGGAAATCGCGACGGTCGGTATTTTCCTAGTGTGGGTCAGCCGGGACGTCCCACTTCTGGCAAGGCCTCCTCTGCTTCGGCCTTGCAACAATAGTAGCAATGTCCTCGTTGGCTGGGGGGGGGGCGAATGCTGGTGGTGGTGGTGGTGGTTGGTGGGGGGGCGTTCGCGCCAGGTTGTCAGTTTTAGTTCCGCGGCGACGATACATTGTCAAGCGGGGCTAGAGACGGGTGTCGGGGTGATAGTAGGTGGTGAAGGGGGAGGACGTGGAATAGCCGGGCTGGGGTCACTTGCCAGGGGCTTGTGGGACGAAGGGGTTGGGCTTGGATGGAGGGTCGCTGGTGGGGTTTTGGTGGGGAAGGGTGGTTGGCAGGTGGTGGTGGTGTGTGTGTGGCGCAGAGACAAGATCGGGGTGGTGGCATATGTGGTGCCGCGCAACTCAGGCGCGTCGAGATAGAGTGGTCGATTGTCGCTGGTGTATAGAGGATAGGTGGTCGGGTGAGGTGGGGTTGGGTGTTGTGCCTGGTCAAGCCGAGGGTACAGGCGGGGAAGATCCAGAAGGATGGCGCAGAGTGAGATTGTGGTGTGGTTGTGTGGGGGGGTGGGGGTGGTGGGGGTGTGGGGAGTGGGGTGGGCGGGGGGAGTGGTTAATGGAGACGGTTAGAGGGGAGGGGAGAGGTGTGGGCAGAGCGATGGCAATAGCAGAGAGAGTTGGATTGCTGATTGCTGGGACTGGGGTATTTGTTTACTCCTGGGTGCCCGTCGGACTCAGGCAGAAGCCCCAGCTTGAAACCAGGCGAAACCCACACCCACAAAACACAACACCACACACCCACCACACCACATAAATCTTGTATAATGGCTCTGCAGACCGTATATAGTGACCACAATTCACACACACACCACACACACACACACACAACACACACACCACAACAACACCACATACACACACACACACATTCACACACACACACACACTACGAACACACACACGCACAGGGGCAAGCACCACAAACAGCTGGTATGTGCTCCTGCAGAGGGGTAGTATAGTGGAGCCGACACACCAGCAGTGGAAGTGTGACATTGGGTGTGGTGGCACGTAAACAGCGAACAACACTCGACGTGGCTAGCGACTGGTACAGCGCACACATGGTACTTGGTTTGTGCTGGCTCAGACCCGGATAGAGTGTTGGGAGCCACACAGCACACACACACACACACAGGGCGACATCATGCCTGGATTAAAAGCATATAACACCCGCGCCTCTGACACAACAGCACACAACAGCAAACCGACAAACAGGACACACACACGTGTGGGCAGAGACACACAACAACTACCGAAGTACGCAACGCGCGTCACACAGCACCACACAGACGACTCACAGCGAGCACACGTCGGACGAGCGGACACATACAACAGTGGGAGGGGCATCACACACACAAACACTGTACGCCTGGTAGCTGAAGTTGCTCTTCAGCCGTGGAGAGGCATGGTGTGTTAGTGTGACCGAGATAAGTCAGGACACACACACACCAGGCAGCGCACACAGGGGGGGTGGGCGGGGGGGGGGAAAACACAGCACACGCAGCGCAGTCACACAGGGGGGGGGGGGGGGGGCACAAAACACACCACACACAGCAACACACACCACACCGTTCACACACACACACACACATTTTCAAAAAGGCACACACATTTCACGACAGCACGACAGCACGACACAGCTACCCACACACAGCACACACGACAGACACACACACAACAACACAACAGGTGGCACACATTTCACGACACACACACACTACACCACAAGAACACATCACACGCACACAACAGAACACACACACACAACACACACACAAAACACACACAGAGGGAAAACAGACAAAGCTGGGTTATGTCTGTGGCAGGGACCGGTATATAGTGACCACACACACATACCACACACGGCACAAACACACACACACCACACAACACACACACACACAGACACATAACAAAACACACAAACGTATGGTGCTCTGAGACGGGTATAATAGGGTAGGGCACACGCACCACAGCACACTACACACACACACAGAGCACACAGACGAGACACACAAACCTGGGTATTGGTGCTTCTCAGGACCGGGTATATAGGTGACCACACACACACACGCACACACACGGCACACACAAACCACACAACACACACACACACACACACACCACAACACACACAAGCACACACACAACACTTCACACAAACACACAACCACACACAACAACACACCACACACACAACACACCAACACACCCACATGCACATTAACTCACAAACCCTGCTATTGGATCTGCAGGATCGTAGGGGATAGGTGAGCACACACACACACATCACACGCCACACACATTCACACAAGACACACACCACCACACACACAAACCACACACACCACCACAACAGACAACCCACACACACACACAAACACACACACAAACACACAAACCCTGTATGTGGCTCTGGCAGACGCGGGTATATAGTGACCACACACACATACACACACACCACAAACACACACCACACCACAACACAACACCACACAAACACACAAACCCTGTATGTGCTGCTGCAGACCGTATATAGTGACCACACATCACACACACAAACAAAACACACCCACACAACACACACACACACACACACAGATAGACAACATTCAACAAACCCTGTATGTGCTCTGCAGACCGTATATGTGACACACACACCACACGCACGACACAACAGCCACACACACAACATACCACTACACACACACACACAACACACACACACACACACACACACAACACACACATACATTCACACAAGCAACCACACAACACAAACACACACACCACACCACACACACAACACAACACATTAACTAACATAACCTGTATGTGCTCTGCAGATCGTAAGATTAGTGACGCACACACACACACACACGCACACACACATTCCACACAAACCACACACAACACACACACAACACACACACACACAACACATTGCTCAAACCCTGTATGTGTCTCAACCGTAGACAAGTTGGTGGACAACAGGCCACTTGTGTCATCCCTGGACCAGATGAGCTACCCATACCGAGTGCTTTCCGCAAGCGTGCGGAGGCCTTAGCAACGTCCAAAGGGGTATTCTTCAAGAAGGCACCACAAGAAGGACTGACGGTGAGTGGAATCGGGGGTGGGGGTGGGGGGTGGGGGGGGGGGGACTGGCGGTGAGTGGAATCGGGGGGGTGGGGGGGGGTGGGGGCGGGATTAATACATGTTGTGCATGTTGAGGTGAGTGGAATTGGGGTGGGTTTGTGTGTGTGGGGTGTGGGGGGGTTGGGTGTGGGGTGTGGGGGGTGGGGTGGGGTGGGGTGGGGGGATTTCATACATGTCGTGCATGTTGACGGGTGAGTGGAATTGTGTGTGGGTGTGGGGTGTGGGGGTGGTGGTTGGGGGGATTCATACATGTCGTGATGTTGACGGTGGGAGTGCGAATTGTGTGTGGGGTGTGTGTGTGGGGTGTGAGGTGTGGGGGTGGGGGGGGGAATTTACAACATGTCGTGATGTTGACGGTGGAGTGGAATTGTGTGTGGGGTGTGTGTGTGGGTGTGAGGTGTGGGGGTGGCGGGGGGGGGGGATTCATACATGTCGTGCATGTTGACGGTGAGTGGAATTGGGGTGTGGTGTGTGTGTGGGTTGGGGGGGTTGGGTGTGGGGTGTGGGTGGTGTGGGGTGGGGGGATTCATATGTCGTGCAAAGTTGACAGTGAGTGGACATTGTGGGTGCGGTGTGTGTGTAGTGGTGTGGTGTTGTGGTGTGTGGGGGGGGGGGGGGGGGGGGATTCTCATGTCGTGCATGTTCTGACGGTGAGTGGAATCGTTGGGTGGGGTGGGTGGGTGGGGGGGGGGGGGAAAGTTTGGGGGGAATGTGTATGCGGAGCCTGGTTGTTTTGCAAGTGTGTTTGCCATGTGTGTGTATGTTGGAGCTGGGTGTTTGCATGTGTGTGTGTATGTGTTTGCATGTGTATGTGTATGTGGTGTGGCATGTGTATGTGGTGTGCATGTGTGTGTATGTTGTGTGGCATGTGCCGTGGCCATGTGCGGCACTTAGTGTTTGCATGTGTGTGAATGTGTGTGTGTTGTGTGCGGAGGCCTTATACATGTGCTTATGGGTATTATTAAAGGCAGCTTGACGAGAAGGACTGGAGAAAGATCGCAGCAAGGTGCGGGGTTTGAACCCTTGAGTGCGCTGGCGTCCGGAGGGTCGTCGACGCGTACGCTAACGGGAATCTAGATGCGATGTCGCTCAACCGCATACTTACGATCCGGTTTTCCCTTAATCTGGCAGCTTTGAGGTCTTGTGACAACTTCCTTGGAATGTTCCAATTTTTGTTTGTTGTTTTAATTCAAGACAGGTTGACGAAAGGGACTGAGTGGAGAAGTGGAGTGGGGGTGTGTGTGGTTGTGTGTGGGGTGGGGGTGGATTTGAGTGTGTGTGTGTGTGTGTGTGGTGGTGGGTGGTGGTGGGGGAGGGGTTGTGTGTGGTGTGTGTGTGTGGGGGGGGGGGGGTCGAAGGTGTTTGTTTGTGTTTATGTGTGGTGGTGTGTGTGTGTGTGTGTGTGTGTGTGGTGGGGGGGGGGGGCACACCATCTATGCAGAGCTTTTGGGTAGTGTGTGAAATGTTGGGGTGTGGGGTGTGGGTGTGGGTGTGGTGGGGAAGGTGGGTAAGGTGGAAGGAGGATTCCTCTCCCAAGGAGGTAGGTTCTGCGCTGGCCTCCCTCCCCACCCCCACCAACACACACAACACACACAAGGTGATGCGCACGGATACGGGTACGGTACGGTACGGGTACGGGTATGGATACGGTACAAATACGGTAACGGATACGGTACAGATTAGGGTACAGATACGGTACGGATACGGTACGGATATGGTCGGATACGGTAGGATACGGTAAAACGGATACGGTACGGATACGGTAATGGTTTAAAAGTGAAGTACGGTTTTGAGTACAGTAAATGTTTTTTATAATCACAATTATCCCCTGGGCCTGGTGACCTTACTGTTTTTTTGCTAGTTTGGCTCGGTTTTAACTTGGAAACTTTTTGTAGAGGGCATCCCAGGCTTTTTCAAGTGGTATTCTCATGCGTGTAAAACGTCGAAGGCAGTAAAACCAGTTTATGCACTTTGCATCATGGAATAGACTATGCACCAGTTATTCACTTTTGCATCATGGAATAGACTATGCACCAGTTTATCCACTTTGCATCAATGGAAATAGACTATGCACGCAGTTATCCCATCTTTGCATCATGGAATAGACCTATGCCACCAGTTTTCCCACTTTGCAATCATGGAATAAGACTATGCACAGTTATCCCTACTATGGCATCAGGATAGACTATGCAAGCACCAGTTATGCCCACTTTGCATCATGGAATAGACTATGCACAGTTATCCCCCTTGGCATCAATGGAATAGCTAATGCACGGCATGTTATCCACTTTGTATCAATGGAAAGCTATGCACCAGTTTATCCCACTTTCATCATGGAACAGACCATGAAGAGTATCGTGGAGTATGGTACGGATTTTAGGTGCGTACGGGCTGTTACGCATCAACCCTGCAAAATACACACAACCACACACACACAGAAACTCCCCCGCCCCCCCCCCCCCCCCCTCTTACATCGCGACTTAACATGTTGCGTGATACAACCACATCCTGTGGGTCACAACACACACACACCACACACACTCCACCCACCACCCACATCACTCACGACTCCCCCCACGCCCCTTTCCACCCTCCCTACAGGCAATACCACATGTGGCGTGATTACAACACATCCTGTGGGTAACACTTGCCTGGGATGGCCGTCCGGACTCACAACCCTACTTCGGCAGTGGCCGAACTTGGAAGGGGCTGCCCTACGCTGTTGGTCCTTTCACTGCTAGAGCACAAACAGCATGCAGTGCACGCAGGCCGTACCAAAACATCATGCAGCCAATTCATTGGTGCGGAAGGAGAGGATGGGGTAGGGTGGGTGGTGTGTGTTGTGTGTGGGGGGGGGGGGGGGTGGGGGGGGGGGGGGGGGGGGGGGGGGGGGGGGGGGGGGGGGGGGGGGGGGGGGGGGCACTGCCACTACGTCTGTGTGCCTTCTCACTGCTAGACACAACAGCTCAGTGCACAAGCAGGCGTACCAAACATGCATGCCAGCCAATATCAATGGTGGGAAGGAGAGGATGGGGTAGGTGGGTTTTTGCGTGTGTGTGTGTGTGGTGGGGGTGGGTGGGTTGGGGGCACTGCCCACTACGCCTGTGTCCTTCTCACTGCTAGACACAACAGCATCAGTGCACAAGCAGGCGTACCAAAACATCAGCAGCCATATCAATGGTGCGTGAAGGAGGAGATGGGGTAGGTGGTTGTTGTGTGTGCGTGCTGTGTGTGTGTGTGTGGTGCGTGTGTGTGTGTGTGGCTTGTGTGTGTGTGTGTGTGGTGGGGGGGGGGGGGTGGGGGTGGGTGGGTTGGGGGACTGCCCACTACGCCTGGTGTCCTTCTCACTGCTGACACAACAGCATCAGGTGCACAAGCAGGCGTACCAAAACATCGATGCAAGACAAAATAGCAATGGTGGTGAGGAGAGGATGGGGTAGGTGGGTGCGTGTGTGTGTGGGGGTGTGGGTGTGTGCGTGTGGGTGTTGTGTGTGGGGGGGGGGGGGGGGGGGGGAGGCACTGCCACTACCCCTGTGTCCTTCTCACTGCTAGACACAACAGCATCAGTGCACCAGCAGGCGTACCAAAACATCATGCCAGCCAATATCAATGGTGCGTGAAGGAGAGGCATGGGGTAGGTGGTTGTATTTTGTGGGTGTTGGGTGTGTGGGTGTGGGTGTGTGTGTGTGGGGGGGGGGCATGCCCACTACGCCTGTGTCCTTCTCACTGCTGACACAACAGCAATCAGTGCACAAGCAGGCGTAACCAAAAAATCATCGCCCAGCCAATTCATGGTGCGTAGGTTGGGAAGCAAACGTATATTTTTGAATTTTTATAATCATTGGTGGTGTGAGGAGAGGATGGGGTAGGTGTGGTGCGTGGTGTGTGTGCGTGTGTGGGTGGGGTGGCGTGTGGGTGGGTGGGTGCGAGTGTGTGGTGTGTGTGTGGGGTGGGGGTGGGGGTGGGGGGGTGGGGGGGGGGGGGATGGCAGGGATCGGGTGGGATATGGGGGGATCAAGGTGGGAGGGATTGGCATGCTGGCAATGTGTGTGGTTGCGTGTGTCTGTTGCACGGTGTGTGGGTGTGGGTGGGTGTGGGTGTGTGGGTGTGAGTGTGGGTGGGTGGGTGGTGGGGTGGGCATGACTGCACATGTGTGCGTGTGTGCGTGTGTGGTATGGTTGGGGGGTTGGGTGGTTGGTTGGGTGGGTGTGAAGTGTGGTTGGTTGGGTGGGTGGGTGGGAGGGGGTGGCATACTGCACAATGTGTGCGGTGTGTGTGGGGGGTGGGGGGGGGGAGGGGGTGGCAAAATGACTGCACATGTGTGCGTGTGTGTGTGGGGGGGGGGGAAAGGGGGGGGGGGGGGGGGGGGGGGGGGCATGACTGACAAACCCTTTTAGCTGTGGCGACTTGGCAGGTGCTGCCGCACTAGACCTGTGTCCTCATTTTGTCAGATTCAATCAGCTATCAGTGCACGCAGCAACCCTAGACCTGCAACAACGGCTCAAACAGATTTCAACAGCATAGCAATCCTACCAAAACATCATCAACAAACACGGTATAACAGACTCAACAGGACTCACAGACTCAAGCCCGCCAGCAGCCTTACCAACGATCGGTAGGAATATATCAACAAACGCAACAGACTCAACAGACCTCAACAGAACCAACAGACCCAACAGCACTCAAAGCATTAGCCCGCAGCAAGCCTACCAAACATCACTCACCGGACTCAACAGACTCAACAGAATCGGTCCACCAGCAAGCCCACCAAAACATCACTCAACAGACTCAACAGACTCAGCCCGCCAGCAAGCCTACCAGAACACCCTTGACCCCTGCCCTTGTCCACTCTTCCACTAAACCATGCTGCCCCTTCTCCTCCACCCCTGACAAGTCAGGCAAGTTACGTCGCTTCACGTTCTCCATCACCTAGAAAGTTGTATGCGAGCCCAATTGCCTCCATCCACACCACACACCCGCACCCTCCAATCTAGGCAATCTACGCCCCACACATCGTACACCACCTCCTTCTGACCTGCTCCTCCTGACCCCTGGCCACTCCTCCTCCTGCACCTCAGGCAAGTCCACATGCTTCACGTCCTCATCAACTAAAGTCTGTTATGCGATGCCTCATACCCTACATTCCACAACCCACACATCCGCACCCTCCATCTAGGCATGCGACGCCACCACATCGTAACACCCACCTCCCTTCCTGACCCCTGCTCCTCCTGACCTGGGCAACTCCTCCTCCTCGGACTCAGGGCAAGTCCACATGCTTCACGTTCTCCATCAACCTAAAGGCTGTGTGCGACCTCGTACCTCCTCCACAACCCTGTACCCAGGAGGGTGTCAGTGCAGCACGGACAGAGCTTCTGCCCCTCCATAGGACTTGTCCTATGCACCAGTCTTGTTCTTTCAACATCAAAGCGCAGGTATGAATTTTTATATTGTGCCTTACTGGGTCTGGAGTAGGGTAGGAAGTGGGACCCCAGGAATGGGCTAGGAAAGTGGGGTAGGAAGTGGGTACCCAGGATGGGTAGGAAGTGGGTAGGAAGTGGGTACCCCAAGGAATGGGTAGGAAGTGTGGTACCCAGGATGGGTAGGAAGTGGGTACCCAGGATGGGTAGGAAGGTGGGTACCGCCAGGAATGGGTAGGAAGTTGGGTACAGTTGTGTGGTGTGTCAGGTGCCAAAATGCTTGCTTAAGCTGGCCATTGCACAATGGCCAAAGCTTCTGCCCTGTGTGGACTTGTCCTAACGCACCAATCTTGGCACTTCAACATTAAATTGGTCAGAACTACATAAGGCTGCGGGAGCATTGGGACATATCGTTAGATGCCTCTCAATGCTCCCGAGCCTAGTAGTATGAGTGTCACGGGCTTGTATTACTCTTTTGCGGCCTGAACTGGGTCTGGATGTGAACTAGGTAGGATAACTCCAGTTGTGTGTTGCGTTAGGAACCAGATGCTTGCTGATAAGTTGCCAATGCAACCATGGACAATGGATCTAGTGGTAGACCAGATCTCTATAGAATGACGAGTCGGGGGTTCGACTCCCCCTTCGGTCGCTTATGACGTTGGCAGGTCGTCGTCAACGACGAGATGGGTAGCTTGTCCGTTGAGCGTTAGGAGACCGCTCCCACCGCGCGTACCGACGGGCCCCCCTTAACACCACGCCCCAACCAAGGCGTTATCAATTACTTTGCATGCAACCAATGGGAACAAAGAGAGCCTTCTGCCCCTCTATGGGACTTTCCTATGCACCAAGTCTTTAATTTTTATGGGGAAGAGAGGGGGGGGAGTCAAAATAAGTCAAAATTAGGACCCAGCACCCAGCCCCAACCCAACCCAACCCAACCACTCCCACCCCAAACCCAAACCAACAACTCACCCAACCCAACCCAACCCAACCAACCCAAGCCCACCCAACCCAACCCAACCCAACCAACCCAACCCAACCCACCCAACCAACCCAACCACCAACCAACTTCCCACAGGTCAATATCTACTACCGCCTACGACTCCAGCTGCGGTGTCCAACGGCAACATCGCCAAACCTGCAGCAGCCTGAGAGCAGCACAGCCAAGACGTATTCTCCCAAGGGTTCGAACTGCTGCGTCAACACTCCGGGCTCCCAACGCCCCCCTCCCTCCCCCTCCCCGCCCCTCCGCCCGCCCCTCCCACCCCCACCCCCCCGCCCCATCGCCGTCAACACCCGTCGCGCTCAATCATCCGAAGCGTCACCAAGCAATTCAGCTCAGATGCGGGACGCGACTGCCACATCATATACCACCGCATTGTACTCCACTTACTCTCGCTACCCGCGGGCCGCGTACAATACCGAATGCGTCATTACTAATGGCTCAACCATTACTAACAGAGAGTGTGTGCTGACCTTCCGAGTCTTCTTCACGTCAACGACAAAGGCTAGCGGGCAACGCGCGTCTACGAATACCCCTCGGCGACGGAGAATAAGCCAAAACTCCTGGATCACGCGCTCGTTTGCCTACCTCAACGTGGGTTTGCGGCGCCAGCGACCGACGGGATGTATGGACCGACGCGCATCGCCAACTCCTCACAAATCTGTAACAACGTGTGGCTGTCATCCGCCTGCCAGCTCATCGTCAACGGTTTCAACTGGCTCCCGTCAACCATCAACTGCCCTCCCTGCCCCTGCCCCCTGCCCCCCTCCCTCCCCCCCACCGCGCCCTCCGCCCCCCCCCCCGGACTTCCCTCCACTCTGCGCACCTCGTCATGTTGCAGCGCCCCAGGCCAGCCTTTATTAGGGCTCAATGTGACAGCTTAGCCAACAACAGATTTAGCGTCTGGCTTTATGGTGGGTGATTGATCTATGCTCTGCGTGCATTAGACTGGGTCTGCAGAATCAAGGCAGCCCCACGTCCATAGGTCAGGTTGTGGGGTACTTCAAGCCCAAGCTGAGTGGGGCTGAGTAAGTTATTTTGTATGATGATAATTTCACCCCAGGAATAGCGGTCCGGGTTCACGACACAAACCAGCGGCACACGAGGATTCAGTTTGAATGGTGGTTGACTCCTACGAAACAAGTAGGGCATGGTAAGTTCATGTTGCTTGGCTTGTTTTGGTTTGGGTTTGGTTTGGGTTTGGGTTGCCTTGGCTTGTTTTTTGGGTTTGGTTTGGGTTTGTTGGCTTGGCTTATTTGGTTGACATTAGGCATTGACTTTGCCTTGGCTGTTTTGACGTTGTTTGGTTTGGTTTTGGGTTTGGGTTTTGGTGTTGGTTTGTTGCCTTGGCTTGTTTTGACTTGGCTGCTTTGCTTGGCTTGTTTGACTTGACTGGTTTGGTTTGGTTTGGTTTGTTGCCTTGCTTGTTTGACTTGGCTGCTTTGCCTTGGCTTGTTTGGACTTGACTTGTTGGTTTGTCTGCCTTGGCTTGTCTTGACTGGCTGGCTGCTTTGCCTTGGCTTGTCATTTGTTGGCTTGTTGACTTGGTTTGGGTTTGGTTTGGGTTGCCTTGGCTTGTTTTTGGTTTGGTTTGTTTTGCCTTGCTGGCTGTCATGTTGCTTGGCTTGTTTTTTGGCTTGTTTTGTTGTGGCTGTTTGTTTGCGTTGGTTGGGTTCTTGGGCTTGTTTTTGTTTTGGTGGTTTGTTGCCTTGGCTTTGTTTTGGTATGTTGGGTTGGTTGTTGCCTTGGCTTGCCTTGGCTGTCATGTTCACGTTGGCTTGTTTTGGTTTGTTTGGTTTGTTGCCTTGGCTTGTTTGCCTTGGCTGTCATGTTGTGGCTTGTTTTTGTTTTGGTTTTGGTTGCCTTCGGCTTGTTTTGGTTTGGTTGGGTTGGTTGCCTTGGCTTGTTTTGTTTGGGTTGGAGTTTGTTGCCTTGGCTTGTTTGCCTTGGCTGTCATGTGCCTTGGCTTTGTTTTGTTTGGTTTTTGTTGGGCTATGTTTGGTTTGGTTTTTGTTGGGCTCCTTCAGAAGCCAAGCTGACGGGGCTGTGTGAGTTTTATGTTGCGCTTTTTTTTGTGTTTGTGTTTGTTTTGATTTGCTCAGTGTTTGTTTTGTTTTTGATTGTTTTGATTTGACTTGTTTTGATTTGCTTAGTGTTTGTTTTTTTGTTTTTTTTTTTGATTGTTCCCCCCCCCCTCTGGGGATTTTTCCCCGACTTGTTTTGATTTGGTTGTGGTTCTTCAGAAATGAAGTTTGAAAATGGGGATTTTTGTGTGTATACTTTAACTTATTCCTCTCTCCCTTTCCTCCTATCTCCATTCCTGCCCTGCAAGTTTTTTGGCAGAGCCTCTCTTCAAGAGGGTGGGAGACCCAGGGTTTACCTATTTTGTCCGTCCGACCGATACGACGACCCCGTCTGACCGTGATGAAGCCCGACACGTCAGCCAACGGTCTCAGTAACTAACTCGCTTCCGTTGCCACCTGTGCTATCCGTCGCGTTCACTCTTCCCGCATGCGACGCTGCATAGGAACTTTTGTATATTCTTCTTTTCGTTTATTGTTTTCATGATGTTTTCCTTCTTCTAACCATTTTTTTTTTATTCCCCCCACCCCACTCCACCTCTCTCCCCCTGAACTTCATCACCATCCCCCCTGTCCCGCCCTTTAGTTTTATGAACCAGGTTGCCAACTGCTACCTAGCCCAGCTTCTTACTAGTCCACCCCATTTTTGTATTATATATTCCTTCCCCACACCCCGGCCCTCCCTTCCCCCACTTCAGTCACCCTACCCCCACTTCAGTCCTCCTCCCCCACCCGCCTTTCAGGTAATGAACCAGTTTTGCCAAGAGCTACCTAGCCCAGCTTCTTGCCCCCACCCCTATATTATTAATTATTATTATTATTATTATGTATTATTATTATTGGCATTCCTTCCCCCCCCCCCCTTTCAGGTGCATTAACCGTTTTTATCAACAGCTACCAAGCCCAGCTTCTTGCCTCCACCGCCATTTATGTTTGTTTTCCTTCCGCCCACCCTGCCCCCCCTTCCCCTGTCTTCATCCAACCTCCCCTCACCTTTCCCTTTCCCTCCTTCCACAATCACACCCCACACCACACCCACCACCCACACACACACCCTCCCACAAAACACCACACACCACCCACACACACTGAACACTGCCACCCACACCACACGAACACCCACCACAAACCTCCACACTAACACACCCCCCCACATCCCAACCCACACCCACCCCACAAACTCACACAGCCACACCACACACCAGCACCCACACTCACCACCAACACCCACACCCAACACCCACACCCACACCCCCAACACCCAACACCACACCCACACCTCCCACACACACAACAACCCACCCCACACCCCCACCACAAACACCCACACCCACAACACACCACACCCATACCACACCTCCACAAAACCCCACCCCCAACACCACACACACACACGAACCCCCCCACATCACACCCACACCCACACTAACACCCAACACCCACACCCACAATCACAACCCACACCCACAACCCAACACCCACACCACACCCCACCCCACCCACACCACACCCCCCACAACACCACCCCCACACCACCCACACACCGAACACCCACCCACCCCCACCCCACACTGCAAAATAGGACAACCGACTAACACCCCCAATCACACCCACACCCACACACTCCCACAAACACCACCCCCACACCACCCACACACACGAACACCACCCACAACCCCACCCCACGGGCACAAACACCCACACTAAGCACTAACACCACAATCACACCCACCAACACCACACCGCACAACCTCCCACAGAACACACCATACACACCCCACAACAACGAAATACCCACCACCCACACCTCCCACAAACACCAACCCACACACCTAGTCCACCTTCTTCCATCAGCTACCTAAAGCTACTTGAAATTTCATGTATTGTATTTATCCATTCCTCCTAAGTGCGCCCCCCTCCTCACGACTCCACCCTAGGCCCTCCCACAACACACACCACCCACCACACACCACACCACACTCACGCGCAAATACACACAACCACCGCACATCCCCACCTCCCACAACACCACCCACACACACCCAACACAACACACCACACACCACCCACACACAAACACCCACCTTTCAAATTCATGAACCGTTCTTCCAACAGCTACCTAGCCAGCTACTTTGCCTCCACCCATATTTCATGTATTGTATTTATTCCATTCCTCCCCCCCTCCCCCCCCCCCCCCGACCTCCTCACGACCCCCCTCCCCAGCCCTCCCTTCCACTAACTCTATCTCCCCACACCACGCACCCACACCCACACAAACACCCACCACAAACACAAGCACCCACACCCCACCTCCTCACCCAAACCAACACATACACGCCCTCTCAGGTTCATGAACCGTTTTTCCAACAGCTACTTAGCCCAGCTACTTGCCTCCACCTACTTCCCTACCTTTGGTAGCGGCTGTACCGCCAGCCTGGAAGCCAGCTCACTCTGCGCCAGCTCTGTCACCCCGTACCGTCTTTGACTACTCCAACCTGGGCGTACTTCACATGTGCTTCCCCCCCCCCTTCCCCCCCCTCCCCCTCCCCAACCCCCCCTCCCCCCGCTCCTCCTTCACCGCCCACCCAGTCGCCCAGCCCCCCCCTCTGCCCCAATCCCAAGCCCCCCCGCCCCCCCTCGCCCCCACCCACTGCCTCTCTGACCATTCAAATCGTAAACCCCACCACCCCTGACATTGGACGGTGTGACACACACCTATTCGCTATGAACACGGTTTTTGGACTGACAGGAAGATTCCCAGTGGTAGGTTACAAACATAAATAAATGGTCAAGACAATTATAAACAAAGGTAATGATAAC
>JAJSRW010000038.1:10000-12500 GCA_022414725.1 Microglena sp. YARC | reverse complement strand
GGAAGCTGATATTGTCAGCTTTCCAGTGCTCCTGCAATATTTGGGTTTGGCCCAGTGGCAGTCTCAGGGACGGAGCTGCCCAGTAGCTGGTGCTGGTAGCTGCCTAGTAGCTGGTGCTGGTAGCTGCCTAGTAGCTGGTGCTGGTAGCTGCCTAGTAGCTGGTGCTGGTAGCTGCCTAGTAGCTGGTGCTGGTAGCTGCCTAGTAGCGGGTGCTGGTAGCTGCCTAGTAGCTGGTGCTGGTAGTGGAAAAGAAAAACAGTCGGCCCAACCACCCTCCTGCCTAACCCTCTCTCATGCTACAGCTCCCAAGATTCTTAATGGGGAAATTATTACAAGGAAAATTGTGAAGCATCGCATGTGCCTCTGAACCTACCCACCTAAAACCTACCCACCTAAAACCTACCCACCTAAAACCTACCCACCTAAGACCCACCCATCCTCCTGTCCCTCCCTCAGGCAACAGTCCCCAAGAGTCTGAACTGGCTGATCATCACAATATAAATCGTGAAGTATCACATGTGCCCAAACCTACCCACCTAAAACCCACCCATCCTCATGTCCGTCCCTCCCTCAAGTAGCAGCCCCCAAGAGGCTGAATGGGCAGAATATCACAAAGGAAATTTGGAAGCATCACATGCGTCCCCAAAACCTAGCCACCAAGAACCCACCCTTCCTCATGTCCCTCCCTCAGGCTGCGTCTCCTAAAATTCTTAATGGGCAGATCATCATTAAGGAAATTATGAAGCATCACATGTGCCTCCAAACCTACCCACCCAAGACCCACCCACCCTCCTGTCCGTCTCTCTCTTAGGTAGCAGCCCCCAAGGGGCTGAATGGACGGACCAGAATGCAACCAACAAATATCTAAGCATGCTCCCAAAACCTCATGCCCGTAACTAAAACCCCAAACCCACCAGACCACCTAAAAAGCCCCCACCCTCCTGTCCGATCCTTTTTCAGGCAACAGCTCCTAAAAGGCTGAATGGGCAGATAATCACATGTGCCCCCCAAAACTACCCACCGAAGACCCAACCACCCTCATGACCCACGCAAAAGCCCCTACCCTCCTGTCCAAGACTTTCTCAGGCAACAGCTTCTAAGAGGCTGAATGGGCAGATCATTACAAAGGAAATTGTGAAGCATCGCATGTGCCCCCCAAACCTACCCACCGAAGACCCAACCACCCTCCTGGCCGACCCTCTCTCAGGCAACAGCTCCTAAAGGCTGAATGGGGAAGTCATCACTAAGGAAATTGTGAAGCAGCACATGTGCCCCAAAAAGTCATGCCCGTAACTACAACCCCAAACCCACCCACCCACCTGAACCCCCCCCACCCTCCTGTCCCTCCCTCCTTCAGGGAATAGCCCCCAAGAGGCTGAATGGGCAGAGCATCACATGTCCCCCAAAACATACCAACCTATAACCCACGCACCCTCCTGTCCGACCCTCTCTCAGGCAACAGCTCCTAAGAGGCTGAATGGGGAAATCATCACAAACGAAATTGTGAAGCAACGCATGTGCCCGAGGTTAAGTTCAGGCTTTACAGCCTACACGACTGCACTAGGGGCGAGGATACAGTCCCTTAATGCAAGGGGGCTGCTGTGTAAAGTGACAGGTAGGCTCAGCACGGGGCACTGCACTAATCGTGACTGGTGGGTTAAGGGTGGGACACTGCTTTTAGTTGACTGCCTATGCAACTGCACTAGGGGCGAGGATACAGTCCCTTAACGCAAGGGGGCTGCTGTGCAAAGTAACAGGTAGGCTCAGGATAGGGCACTGCTTTTTGTTGACTGCCTTTGTGAACTAATCCCGACACGGGGAGGTAGTGACAGTAAATATCAATAGCTGGCATTTAATGTCTGGTAATTGGAATGAGTACAATCTAAATCGCTTAACGAGGATCCTTTGGAGGGCAAGTCTGGTGCCAGCAGCCGCGGTAATTCCAGCTCCAATAGCGTATATTTAAGTTGTTGCAGTTAAAAAGCTCGTAGTTGGATTTTGGGTGGATGTTAGCAGTCCGGCTCTGCTGTGTACTGCTAGTGCCTATCTTTCTGTCGGGACCGGCTCTGCTGTGTACTGCTAGTGCCTATCTTTCTGTCGGGACCGGCTCTGCTGTGTACTGCTAGTGCCTATCTTTCGGTCAGGACCGGCTCTGCTGTGTACTGCTGGTGCCTATATTTCTGTCGGGGACCGGCTCTGCTGTGTACTGCTAGTGCCTATCTTTCGGTCAGGACCGGCTCTGCTGTGTACTGCTAGTGCCTATCTTTCTGTCGGGACCGGCTCTGCTGTGTACTGCTAGTGCCTATCTTTCTGTCGGGACCGGCTCTGCTGTGTACTGCTAGTGCCTATCTTTCTGTCGGGACCGGCTCTGCTGTGTACTGCTAGTGCCTATCTTTCTGTCGGGACTGGCTCTGCTGTGTACTGCTAGTGCCTATCTTTCTGTCAGGACTGGCTCTGCTGTGTACTGCTAGTGCCTATCTTTCTGTCGGGACTGGCTCTG
>JAJSRW010000038.1:0-7500 GCA_022414725.1 Microglena sp. YARC | reverse complement strand
GGGGGGGGGACAGTGTGTGTGTGGTGGTGGTGGTGGTGGTGGTGGTGGTGGGGGGGGGGGGGGGGACAGTGGTTAGCCTGGACAGTGGTGGTGGTGTGTGGTGGGGGACAGTGTGTGTGTGGTGGTGGTGGTGGTGGTGGTGGGGACAGTGCGTGTGTGGTGGGTGTGGGTACAATTGGATTTATGAAAGACAAACTTCTGCGAAAGCATTTGCCAAGGATGTTTTCACTAATCAAGAACGAAAGTTGGGGGCTCGAAGACGATTAGATATCGTCGTAGAGTCAACCATAAACAATGCCGACTAGGGATTGGCAGGTGTTTCGTTGATGACCCTGCCAGCAACTTATGAGAAATCAAAGTTTGGGGGTTCCGGGGGGAGTATGGTCGCTAGGAATGAAACTTAAACACCCCAAAAACATATAAAAACATATACACACACGTACATATACATGTACATACACATATATATACACACACATATACACACATACACATACATACACACATACATATACACACATATAAATATACACACACATACATATACACACATATGCATATACACACAATGTACACACAAGCACCCACACTATATATACACACACACCACTGCCTGGCCTCCTTCAGGTGGAAAGCGAGGGAGGCCCGTAATGTACCAGGTGTCTGTCGCTTTCAACGCCGTCGACACTGACAAGGTCACAGACAACCTGTTCAATACTGGAGGACAGGGGGTAGCTGACTTGGTGTACTATATGGAGGTGAGCTCTTTAATACTAAAACATTTTTGCAACGAGCATTCAATATTAAGAATAATAAAAATCAGTTTTGTAACGAGCATGTAATAATAAAAATAATAAAAATCAGTTCTGTAACGAGCATTTAATAATGGTAATAACAAAAAACAGTTTTGGATCGAGCATTTAATAAAAAAACAGTTTTGTAACGAGCATTTCATAAATAAAAATAATAAAACAGTTTTGTAAACGAGCATTTAATAATAAACATAATTAAAAAACAGTTTTGTGACGAGAATTTAATTAAAAAAAGGTTTTGTAACGAGCATTTAATAATAATAAAAAAATCAGTTTTGTAACGAGCATTTAATAATAAAAATAATAAAAAAACAGTTTTGCAACGAGCATTTAATGTTAAGAAGTGTATTTTTCACCGAATACCATTCAACGCCTGAGGACAAGGGGGTAGCTGACTTGGTCTACTATATGGAGGTGAGCCTATGTGTTACATGCACGTTTCATTTCAAGCAATTTTTGTTAAGAAGTTTATTGTTTACTGACAACATATTCAACAGCTGAGGACAAGGGGGGTATATTTAGCATATTTGAGTATATTTTAATGAGTTTTTTATAATTTGAAAACTCTGACAAGGTTACCAACAAACTGTTTGACACTAGACTGCATGGGGTAACTGACTTGGTGTACTATAAGGAGGCGAGCCAATCATTTACAAGCACTTTTAATTTATAAGGTTATTTGTTCCGACAACCTATTAAACAGCTGAGGAAAAGGGGGGTTGGGGGGGTGGGGGGTGGGGGGGGGCAGACCTTGGCGTTACTATATGGAGGTGAGCCTATGTTTCAAATGCAATTTTCTTTCAAGCAATTAGTTTTAAGAAGTTTATTGTTTACTGACAACCTGTTTGAACAGCTGAGGACAGGGGGGGGGGGGGGGGGGGGGGGGCAGACTTGGAGTACTATATGGAGGTGAGCCTATGTTTCACATGCAATTTTCTTTCAAGCAATTAGTTTTAAGAAGTTTATTGTTTACTGACAACCTGTTGAACAGCTGAAGACAGGGGGGGGGGGGGGGGGGGGGGGGGGGGGGGGCGCACTATTTTAATTTAATTTAATTTAATTTAATGATCTTTTTTAATTTGAAGACACTGACAAGGTTACCAACAAACTGCTCAACACTGGAGGACAAGGGGGTAGCTGACTTGGTCTACTTTATGGAGGTTGGCACTTTAATACTAAAACAGATCTTTAACGAGTGTTGCATGTTAAGACGCGCATTTTTTACCGAATACTGTTCAATGCCTGAGAACAATACCGTTACATGCGTACATGGAGCCTGTTTTGACTGTGGTAGTACTGTGTTTTACCGAATTTTTCTGTGGCAGTTTTTTGATGGCACAGTCAAATTTCTGTGGCAATTTTTCTGTGGCAGACTGTGTTTTACCGAATACTGTTCAATGCCTGAGGGTGTAGCAGACTTGGTGTATTATATGGAGGTGGGCACTTCGATACTTAACAGTTGTTAAACGAGTGTTTCATGTTAAGAAGTGTATTTTTACCCAATACTGTTCAACACTGGAGGGCTGGGGGTAGCAGACTTGGTGTATTATATGGAGGTGGGCACTTCGATACTTAACAGTTGATTAAACGAGTGTTTCATGTTAAGAAGTGTAATTTTTTAGGTGGGCCCAATACATGTTGTTTCAACACTGGAGGGCTGGGGGTAGCAGACTTGGTGTATTATATGGAGGTGGGCACTTCGATATAACACGAGTGTTTCATTGTTAAGAAGTGTATTTTACCCATACTGTGGAGGGCTTGGGGGTAGCAGACTTGGTGTATTATATGGAGGTGGGCACTTCGATACTTAACAGTTGTTAAACGAGTATTTCATGTTAAGAAGTGTATTTACCCAATACTGTTCAACAACTGGAGGGCTGGGGGTAGCCAGACTTGGTGTATTATATGGAGGTGGGCACTTCGATACTTAACAGGTTTGTTAAACGAGTGTTTCATGTTAAGAAGTGTATTTTTAATATTGTTCAAATACTGTTCAACACTGAGGGCTGGGGTAGCAGACTTGGTTGTATTATATGGAGGTGGGCACTTCGATACTTAACAGCTTGTTAACGAGTGTTTCATGTTAAGAAGTGTATTTTTACCCAATACTGTTCAAAACACTGGAGGGCTGGGGGTAGCAGACTTGGTGTATTATATGGAGGTGGGCACTTCGATAACTTAACAGTTGTTTAAACGAGTGTTTTCATGTTAAGAAGTGTATTTTTACCCAATACTGTTCAACCACTGGAGGGCTGGGGGTAGCAGACTTGGTGTATTATATGGAGGTGGGCACTTCGATACTTAACAGTTGTTAAAACGAGTGTTTCATGTTAAGAAGTGTATTTTTACCCAATACTGTTCAACACTGGAGGGCTGGGGGTAGCAGACTTGGTGTATTATATGGAGGTGGGCACTTCGATACTTAACAGTTGTTAAACGAGTGTTTCATGTTAAGAAGTGTATTTTTTACCCAATACTGTTCAAACACTGGAGGGCTGGGAGGTAGCAGACTTGGTGTATTTATGGAGGTGGGCACTTCGATACTTAACAGTTGTTAAAAACGAGTTGTTTTCATGTAAGAAGTGTTATTTTTAGCCCAATACTGCTCAACACTGGAGGGACTGGGGTAGCAGACTTGGTGTATTATATGGAGGTGGGCACTTCGATACTTAACAGTTGTTAAACGAGTGTTTCATGTTAAGAAGTGTATTTTTACCCAATACTGTTCAACACTGGAGGGCTGGGGGGTAGGACTTGGTGTATTATATGGAGGTGGCATCTCGCACTTCATGTTTAAGAAGTGGATACTTAACAGTTGTTAAAACGAGTGGGTTTCAATGTTACTGGAGAGCAGTGTGTATTTTTACCCAATAACTGCTGTTTCAACACTGGAGGGCTGGGGGTAGCAGACTTGGTGTATTATATGGAGGTGGGCACTTCGATACTTAACAGTTGTTAAACGAGTGTTTCATGTTAAGAAGTGTATTTTTACCCAATACTGTTCAACACTGGAGGGCTGGGGGTAGCAGACTTGGTGTATTATATGGAGGTGGGCACTTCGATACTTAACAGTTGTTAAACGAGTGTTTCATGTTAAAGAAGTTGTATTTTTACCCAATACCCTGTTCATATTCACACTGGAGGGCTGGGTAGGTAGCGACTTGGTAGTATATATGGAGGTGGGCACTTCGATACTTAACAGTTGTTAAACGAGTGTTTCATGTTAAGAAGTGTATTTTTACCCAATACTGCTCAACACTGGAGGGCTGGGGGTAGCAGACTTGGTGTATTATATGGAGGTGGGCAACTTCGATACTTAACAGTTGTTAAACGAGTGTTTCATGTCAAGAAGTGTATTTTTACCCAATACTGTTCAACACTGGAGGGCGGGGTAGCAGACTTGGTGTATTATATGGAGGTGGGCACTTCGATACTTAACAGTGTTAAACGAGTGTTTCATGTTAAGAATTGTATTTTTACCCAATACTGTTCAACACTGGAGGGCTGGGGGTAGCAGACTTGGTGTATTATATGGAGGTGGGCACTTCGATACTTAACAGTTGTTAAACGAGTGTTTCATGTTAAGAAGTGTATTTTTACCCAATACTGTTCAACACTGGAGGGCTGGGGGTAGCAGACTTGGTTGTATTATATGGAGGTGGGCACTTCGATACTTAACAGTTTGTTAAACGAGTGTTTTCATGTTTAAGAAGTGTTATTTTTTACCCAATACTGCCACTTCAACACTGGAGGGGCTGGGGTAGCAGACTTGGTGTATTATATGGAGGTGGGCACTTTCGATACTTAACAGTTGTTAAACGAGTGTTTCATGTTAAGAAGTGTATTTTTTACCCAATACTGTTCAACACTGGAGGGCTGGGGGTAGCAGACTTGGTGTATTATATGGAGGTGGGCACTTCGATACTTAACAGTTGTTAAACGAGTGTTTCATGTTTAAGAAGTAGCAATACCCAATACTGCCTTCAACACTGGAGGCTGGGGGTAGCAGACTTGGTGTATTAAATATGGAGGTGGGCACTTCGATACTTAACAGTTGTTAAACGAGTGTTTCATGTTAAAGAAGTGTATTTTTACCCAATACTGTTCAACACTGGAGGGCTGGGGTAGCAGACTTGGTGTATTATATGGAGGTGGGCACTTCGATACTTAACAGTTGTTAAACGAGTGTTTCATGTTAAGAAGTGTATTTTTACCCAATACTGTTCAACACTGGAGGCTGGGGGTAGCAGACTTGGTGTATTATATGGAGGTGGGCACTTCGATACTTAACAGTTGTTAAACGAGTGTTTCATGTTAAGAAGTGTATTTTTACCCAATACTGTTCAACACTGGAGGGCTGGGGGTAGCAGACTTGGTGTATTTATGGAGGTGGGCACTTCGATACTTAACAGTTGTTAACGAGTGTTTCATGTTAAGAAGTGTATTTTTTACCCATATCCCTGTCAACACTAGGGCTGGGGGTAGAGACTTGTGTATTATTGGAGGTGGGGCAGTGTTCTGGAGGGCTGGGCGGTAGCAGACTTGGTGTATTATATGGAGGTGGGCACTTCGATACTTACAGGTTGTTAAACGAGTGATTTTCATGTTAAGAAGTGTTATTTTTACCCAATACTGTTCAACACTGGAGGGCTGGGGGTAGCAGACTTGGTGTATTATATGGAGGTGGGCACTTCGATACTTAACAGTTGTTAAACGAGTGTTTCATGTTAAGAAGTGTATTTTTTACCCAATACTGTTCAACACTGGAGGGCTGGGGGTAGCAGACTTGGTGTATTATATGGAGGTGGGCACTTCGATACTTAACAGTTGTTAAACGAGTGTTTCATGTTAAGAAGTGTTAGTGGGGTACTGTGGAACTTCACTTAACCGTTAAGAAGTATTTACCCAATACTGTTCAACATCTGGAGGGCTGGGGTAGCAGACTTGGTGTATTATATGGAGGTGGGCCACTTCGATACTTAACAGTTGTTAAACGAGTGTTTCATGTTAAGAAGTGTATTTTTACCCAATACTGGTTCAACACTGGAGGGCTGGGGGGTAGCAGACTTGGTGTATTATATGGAGGTGGGCACTTCGATACTTTAACAGTTTTGTTAAACGAGTGTTTCATGTTAAGAAGTGTATTTTTTAACCCAATACTGAATTCACACTGGAGGCTGGGGGTAGCAGACTTGGTGTATTATATGGAGGTGGGCACTTCGATACTTAACAGTTGTTAAACGAGTGTTTCATGTTAAGAAGTGGTATTTTTACCCAATACTGTTCAAACACTGGAGGGCTGGGGGTAGCAGACTTGGTGTATTTATATGGAGGTGGGCACTTCGATACTTAAACAGTTGTTTAAACGAGTGTTTCATGTTAAGAAGTGTATTTTTTTACCCAATTACTGTTCAACACTGGAGGGCTTGGGGGTAGCAGACTTGTGTATTATATGGAGGTGCGGCACTTCGATACTTAACAGTTGTTAAACGAGTGTTTCATGTCAAGAAGTGTATTTTTACCCAATACTGTTCAACACTGGAGGGCTGGGGGTAGGCAGAACTTGGTGTATTATATGGAGGTGGGCACTTCGATACTTAACAGTTGTTAAACGAGTGTTTCATGTTAAGAAGTGTATTTTTTAACCCAATACTGTTCAACACTGGAGGGCTGGGGGTAGCAGACTTGGTGTATTATATGGAGGTGGGCACTTCGATACTTAACAGTTGTTAAACGAGTGTTTCATGTTAAGAAGTGTATTTTTACCCAATACTGTTCAACACTGGAGGGCTGGGGGTAGCAGACTTGGTGTATTATATGGAGGTGGGGCACTTCGATACGAGTTGTATTTTTTACCCAATACTGTTTCAACACTTACATTATAACAGATAGCTTAACAGTTGTTAAACGAAGTGTTTCATGTTCAAGAAAGTGTATTTTTACCCAATACTGTTCAAACACTGGAGGGCTGGGGGTAGCAGACTTGGTGTATTATATGGAGGTGGGCACTTCGATACTTAACAGTTGTTAAACGAGTGTTTCATGTTAAGAAGTGTATTTTTACCCAATACTGTTCAACACTGGAGGGCTGGGGGTAGCGACTTGTGTGTATTATATGGAGGTGGGCACTTCGATACTTAACATGTTAAAACGAGTGTTTCATGTTAAGAAGTGTATTTTTAGCCCAATACTGTTCAACACTGGAGGGCTGCTAGGGGGTGCAGACTTGGTGTATTATATGGAGGTGGGCACTTCGATACTTAACAGTTGTTAAACGAGTGTTTCATGTTAAAAGAAGTGTATTTTTACCCAATACTGTTCAACACTGGAGGGCTGGGGTAGCAGACTTGGTGTAATTATATGGAGGTGGGCACTTCGATACTTAACAGTTGTTAAACGAGTGTTTCATGTTAAGAAGTGTATTTTTACCCAATACTGTTCAACACTGGAGGGCTGGGGTAGCAGACTTGGTGTATTATATGGAGGTGGGCACTTCGATACTTAACAGTTGTTAAACGAGTGTTTCATGTTAAGAAGTGTATTTTTACCCAATACTGTTCAACACTGGAGGGCTGGGGGTAGCAGACTTGGTGTATTATATGGAGGTGGGCACTTCGATACTTAACAGTTGTTAAACGAGTGTTTCATGTTAAGAAGTGTATTTTTACCCCAATACTGTTCAACACTG
>JAJSRW010000874.1:0-17491 GCA_022414725.1 Microglena sp. YARC | reverse complement strand
TGTAATTATCATTTCTTCCGGGAAGACCAACTGTGTTATTGTTGTCACTTATGTCTAGTCGCTCTTTGTGCTCTAGCGATTCTGTAGCAGACGCTAGTCTGACCGCACGTTGAACAATCGACGCGATTGGATACGAACTGGTCCAAGATAAGCGGGCGGGGGTCGGGTTGTTAGTGTTGGGTCTGAAGCGGCTATTTCACCGAACCTTTGTTTTTTTGTGGCCTCTGTCGAGGCGAGTATCTAGGATTTCTGCAAGTCTTTTGATGAACTCGCAGCCCAGTTCCTGTTGACGGACGACAAGTGAGATGATGTGAACGATGGTCAGTGCTGTATTCGTAGGGCTCTCTGATATTTGCTTAGGTGTACCTGCCACATACGGCAGATCAGTGTGTTCATGTTTGTGGGATGCAGACTCAATGATTGTTGAGTCTCAATTCTTTCTTTCTTGGGGATCTCGTCGCCGCTGGTTTCTTTCTCCCAACAAGGCTCCGATGATATGGAAGCGTCCTTGCGTCCGTCACCGCGTTGGGCTATGTGCGCTCTCGAACAAAGTCCACTGTTCGTTTCCCATGGGAGGGAGTATCCACTGGAGCGTCATACATCTCCCCATCTTTCCGTTCGCGTGGCAGTCGCCATGGTCTGGTGGTTCGGGTCGAGTGGTACCTGCGGAGAATCCCCTTTTAAATCGTTATCAAAAGATCTTGTCTAAGCATTGGTTGGCAATTTGTCTGCCAGTGTACTGGGCCAACAATACGTTTGCGGGGTCTGCACATCATTCACAATCCTTCTTCTTCTGACGGTGCATTCTCACGAATGCCTCGTCCACATAAGCTTCGAAAGTGGTGGGGGTCTGTTGTGGGCTGATTGATGCGAACAAGGATGTCAATTGCTGTGTCATAGTCGAGTAGCATGATAATGTTTCCTTTTGCATAGCCCATGTTGATAGCGAGCGGAGTGTCGGAGTGGGACGGCTCGCCCCATGGTCCAGAGGTGGCAGTAGGGTCAATCTCGATACCGAGTTCGGGTAGTATCGTCCAAGCGGGGGAGGTGTTTCTCTGTGCTGTCTCAGTTTGTATCGTTGTCAAGCTTTGGGGTACTTTATTGATTACCTTGACGCTATCATTTCCAGCTTGTTCTTTGATCGTCATTTTAAGCTGGTGTGGCAAAGCCTCGTGTCAGCAGACGTGAGCCCCTCCTTAGTGTGATAATATGTATCATCTTGGCAGCGACCAATTCTTGCGAAAATTCGCGCCGACTAGTCGTGTGGTGTGCTCCGGTTTGGTTTGTTTTGTAGGGTTATTCATTGCGAGGTTGGGAGCCGGGCAGAGGCCGTAATCGCATGCGGAAGGAAGTCTTGAGTGTTTTGTTGTTGTGTTTTAGAGCATGGAATGGGTCGGCAGCTCGTCTCCATGGGTAGGAATCCTTTCTGAGAAAGTCTCCCAGCGATGTCCATTGTCTTCAAACATGATTCTTAGAAATAACCGTCTTGTCAGGGCGCTTTTAGAACGGAGGAGGGCATTGTTGTTTGATGAAGGACGCATAAGAACTTATATGTAAATGAGGGGGGATATATGTGATCGCTCATCGTAGCAATGGACGTGCGCTGTTTAAGTATTCATAAGAAGTGGCATCGGCAGTACTTTGCGGCGCGTTTTTGTACTTGCCGGTGCGGTTTGTACCTGCGGTGCGGTTTGTACCTGCGGTTTTGTTACCTGCGGTGCGGTTTGTACCTGCGGTGCGGTTTGGTACCTGGCGGTTTTGTAATTGCGGTTTTTATTAAAGATGGGTTTATCTTTCTCAGGGCTGTTGTAAGAAGAGAGATAGCTGCGCGTTGCATTTGGTTGCTCGATTTCACGCCGTTGAGTAAAAGTTTCCAAACGTTCCGGCTTCTGAAACTAAGTGGCGACGGGTATTTGTTGTTGTGGTTCGGGTTTTCAGTACAATCATTTCCGAATGGCACGTGGACCTGCTGGTCGTGATCTTTCGCGAGACACGTACAGCGTGGATGTCCGAATTCCAAGGAAGGTTCCGTCTGTCGTCCTCTATTGGGTTGGCGCCCCCTAACACGTCGATTGAGTGAACGAAACATCATCTAACGCCGACGATTTCTCGCAGCTAAGGAAAAATGTCGTGATGGATATTTGTGTCAATTACGGGTATGAAAATTAACGAACCTTGGTCGCCAAAGTCGAAAGAAGATTACGCCGTAAGCAGTCTGACCTGGAAAAAACTAGGGTCGCGCTCAAAGCATACTCGCTCCAGTGCTCTGAAGGAAAAACGCGAGCAGCTTACCCCGTTGGAAAACAATCGCAGATGAAGCATTCAAGTTGGGAAAGATCGATTATAGCACACAAATGACATTGTCGCTGTGATATGGCGGTGGAAAATACGCTACACCAGGCGTTCGAATTGGTGCAAAGCCATGAAAACAAAAACGATTGTTCCATACGAGAGATTTGGCTTCTCCGCACGACCTAAGGGACGTTTGTGACCTATGCAGTTAAACCAATTTCTACGCAGCTCTAACAGAGCTTATGGAAGAGTCCGCTGGAAACGAACAGTTCATGTACGTCGCGTACGAGTACATCCCCATCCGGAGACCGAAAAACCATGCAGTTGAGATGATGATGACATTCAGATGTTCATTGAGGATGGAAGAGCGACGCATTGCTTTCCCGAACGTCTTTGAGGAGCTGGCGCTTACGCTGAGCACAGCATGCACGAACTCGTCTGCTGTACCCTTTCATTTTCCCTGCTGTGCCAGTAGTACCTCGTCGCGACTGAATGTGGACATTGTGCACGTAGACGTCCACTGTGCGCTCTTGTGGTAGGAGGTCGTCGTGGTGAGTAGCGCGTCGGGCTCGCCCCACCACCTGCTCTATGCGGTTGGCGTGCCAGAAAGGCTCGAGAACGTGAACTGGCCCGCACGTTTCGCGTAGAGATTCCCTCTGAACCCGACTTTGAAAATGTAAGAAGCACCGCCGCTATTTCTCCTCTAGCGTTAGTCGCGTTTTTAAGTCCAATGCCGATGAGCATCGTCCCCAAGTCCTCGCGTGCTGAAAGAGGGAGCTCACTAATACGGTTGTTGAAGAGAGACAATAAGAGCTCCATGCTGTCCGACGATTGATCCGACGAGAACGTGATGAACGATAGACCAAGGTCTTTTGTACCCGAAGGTGGGGGGACGCGTCGCAAGCGCAATTGCGATCCGTGAGGAAAGCATTGAATTTCCCCGAAACCGTTCGCGCGCAAAACCTCTCCGAAGATAGCAATGCCTTCAGCAGCCCGAAACTGGGAGTATACAATCGCAGGGAAACCGACACCTGTTTTGGCATTGCCACCTGTTTTGGCATCGCCACCTGTTTTGGCATCGCCACCTGTTTTGGCATCGCCACCTGCTTTGGCATCGGCACCGGGTTTGGATTTTGTTGTATGTTTTTCAATCCCTGTTGGTGTAGACAACAACATCGGGTACCCAAGATCAAGTGAGTTGACACGCCTTTCTCCTCTGCCTCTACCAGAAAGAATGTACTCTAATACACGAGCGAATTTTGAAGATAAAACCTCCAATGTGTACTCCCTACCCCCAGAAGAAATTATTCCATTAATAGAATCGCCTGGTTTCACGCGTTCCTTGGGTCGCAGCTGTTCAGGACGCTCTATCAGACGTTGCACTGCGGTCTCAAGTGCTTTCTCATAGTTGGTGGACACCGTTGTCCGGTAGGGGCGTTGCATATCGTGTGGGAAGGCGAAGTTGCACACGGCGCGTGTGAAAGGACGGTATCCCATACCGCTGTCTTCGTCACCCTTCCTCAGCCAAGCATTTTTTCGCGACGCACCTCTATTGCGCGCTGGTACCCGTACTCTGCGAACTGGTAGGAGCTGAGATGCGTGCGCACTATAGCGAACTTACGCAACGTCGGGTATACGGATGCATCGTGTCCCTCGAAAAAAGACACTCTACCTCGCAAGTGATTCTCTAACATGTCCAAATTCCTAAGGATCTTCTTTTGAGTGCCGCGACCATGTCGTCCGTCATCAACCAGATACACAGCTTCGAACTCATCGCGATCAATCGATACCGGTTTCAATAGCACACGTCTGGTCATGGCAGCCGCTACACGATCAGGAGGAAGCTCTAGGGCTGTTGCAACCAAATCTGTAGCATCACGATCGGCGCCGCCGTCACTGCGAAGGACTAGGTCTCTTTTGGTGTTTGTATCGAGGATGCGGAAGCCCTCAGGTACTAAAGTGATGCGCACGGCAGGGCGCAGAAGGCGTCCCACTACGGATGGAGTAAAGGACTGCACAACGGGGCTCGATGAGAGTGCAGATATCTGGTTCTGATTTAACGGGCGTGAGAGCGGGACGGTGTACTCTGTTTTGTACCCGTCAACGAGGTTTAGTAGGAGAGCTACCTCATGTGCCGAGTTTACCAACGGGGTTCCGGAAAGAAGCATTACCCTGCATCGACGGGCTTTAAGGATCGCCTCGTACACACGCTGTACTACGCCGCCGTTCGATGCAGTCTGCACGAAGTTGTGTGCCTCGTCAATCGCGATCACTGCAATATGGGGGGTGCTCACGAAGGAGCTTGTCCACGGAAGTGTCGGAGAGACCGTTGTACCTGATGTACCTCATGTTGAGGGACTCTCTTCCACAAGGTTCCACTTCAGATTTGAAGTTAGCCTCAAGGGATGCAGGCAGAAGGACCACCATCTTCTTGGTAGTGGCTTCTTGAGCGCCCGCTGCGATGGCGGCGCACGTTTTGCCACTACCGAGACCGTGGTACAAGATCAGACCTCGGTATGGCGTATCCTTTCCTAGGAACGTGCGCACAAAGGCTTGGTGAGGTTTCAATTTCCGATTCCCAGTTTCCAGATGCATGTTCAGATTATTCAAGTGCATGCGAGAACGGATGATAGAGTCAAATCTGTCGGAACTAAGAAGAGGCCATCCACGTTCTTCAATAATGCTCGTAGTTTCAGTACTAGGTGCATTTTGTTTTGCAAGATGTTTCACCTTGTTATTTTCACGGAAATTGTGTATGCGACTCATTAATACGTCCATTTTAGACATTCTCTACAAAATTCAATCAGACCCTGAAGAAAACGAGTATAAAAATGGTGCGTTTAAAAAATTGTAGAGATAGGAGTGTCATCATGGCGTCACTTTCTCTATCAGCAATTGAGAGCGATGGAGTATTGGTTGTGGCTTCTGCAGGGTTTCGAGAGCCTCCATTAGTCCTTGCTGAACGCACTAAACTTCTCGCACAGGAGATATCGAGGTGTCCTGTTGGGAGCAGTGTTCTGAGGAGGGGAGGACCCAAGCGCGATTCTACCACCATAAGTATTCTAGAAGAGCTTGTCGAAGAGACGCGGAGAAAGGCGTGGGCTAAGATCTCGTCTGTCGAGTATCTTACATAAACGTTTTTTCAATGCAACAAGGTTTTCTCATTTTTTCTTGTAAAAATGTAAAAAAACCCGACTACATGATTGATTCTTCTTTCAGAGCAGCAATTCAGATGATGAGAAACGAGACAATGGGACAAGGAATGGGGAACTTCAATTGTTACACTCAGACCGGTCAATAATGTTACAGTATATTGAATCAATTCCAATTCTCAATGTACAACTTGGACAGACGGTCGATTGTTGTACACATGTACACATTGCTGCAAAGTTTGAGGAGAGTAAGACTTGCGAATGTAAGCCACATGACTCGAGGTGGATCTCAAACCCCACTAAAAAAGTGTACAAACGGAATAAACCTACAAAATCGGATGTGGTCATACACTCGACGGAATACTAAAATGGAACCGCTTTCTTGAGTGTACGGTACATCTTGCAGTGGAACACCATCATGTTTTTTGTAGCCCACCAAATAACATAATTCCCTTGTCCGAGTGTACAAAAATGCCATGAAGGCGGCGGCGCTACACTGTACATTCCATGCCATGAAGGCGGCGGCGCTACACTGTACATTTCATGCCATGAAGGCGGCTGCGCTACACTGTACATTCCATGCCATGAAGGCGGCGGCGCTACACTGTACATGCCATGCCATGAAGGCGGTGGCGCTACACTGTACATGACATGAAGGAGGCGGCGCTACACTGTACATGCCATGAAGGCGGTGGCGCTACACTGTACATGACATGAAGGCGGAGCTACACTGTATGCCATGTGAAGGCGCCTCCTGGTGGGTAATTCGGTGACCACATGCGATGGAGGGGTCTTAGTGCACGATGTCAAGAAAGCCTCGTGAAGGGGGCTTCTGGTGGGCAATTCGGAGACCACATGCGATGGAGGGGTCTTAGTGCACGATGTCAAGAAAGCCTCGTGAAGGGGGCTTCTGGTGGGCAATTCGGAGACCACATGCGATGGAGGGGTCTTAGTGCACGATGTCAAGAAAGCCTCGTGAAGGGGGCTTCTGGTGGGCAATTCGGCGACCACATGCGATGGAGGGGTCTTAGTGCACGATGTCAAGAAATTGATGAACAATTTACATGCATCCTGGAGTTCATCACGTACAAACGGTGGGGGAATAGATTGAGTGCTGTAAACAGCCACCAAAGTCGAAGTATTAAGCGAGAACATCATGCGCTTGCGATGGGGTGTGGTTTGATCTTGATGAAGAACTTCACTATTGTGCATGTTGCAAAGGGATTTTTCAGCAGAACGCATATCATTTACGTTGCGCTTCATCGATACAGTTTGGCGAATTGAGTACCTCTTGATACCCATGGTTACAGTAAAACGTGTTGTGTCCGGTAATGTCACAAATTATTTATATAGCCTTTACTTTGAACACTTTACCGCAGTTGAACACTGTACCGCAGTTGAACACTGTACCGCAGTTGACACTGTACCGCAGTTGAACACTGTACCGCCGTTTTTTTATGATGCTCTGCACATGGGTTACAGTCGGAGACGCAATTTGTGGGACGCCCTACCGGTGACCCTTGAACCCAATGGGTAGATCAGCTAAAGGCGAGTACATATTTTTGCCCTTCATCTCTGTATTTCAGCATTTAAGCTGGCCCAAAGGATAACAAGGCAAGCTGCTGACAAACCCAGGTGGGTCGGTCGGTTTAGCGCTCACACTCGCCTCGATGGAAACTGTGGTTTTGGGGGGAGGCGAGGGAACACAGAATGCCTCAGGTCGCTCTCTCCCGTCCATCCACGTTGTCAGAAGCAGAAGAAGGTTCTTGGCAGCGTTCATGTCTCGGTTCCAGGTTGCACCACAGCGCACATTGGATGATGCGCTTTTGACACTGTCTCTACAGTGCAGTACTTTGTGGACCTTGACGTTCTTCACCACCATCTTCTGCTTCTCAACAGTTATAGACCCGTCGATTGGGGACTCTTTGCAAACTCCGCGCCAGACTACGCTGTCTGCCTTCATGTTGACAAGCCTCTGGAAGCAGCCGTGACATTTACAAGAAGTGTTGCGTTCGTTCGTCGACGTTTTTGAACAAAACATTCTTACGACGTGAGAGGCACCTCCTGATCTCTTTGATGGGCCCAGAACATGAACGACTGATACCATACCCTTGGTTGGACCAGTTGCCGAAGCCAACAACGGTCGTCTGTGCCCTTGGTGCAATCACATCGCATACCTTTTCAATCGTCTTCTGTTTACCAACGTATCGAAAGAATCGCATAGATCGGTAGCCTTTGTTGGCTCTGTGTTGTAGGAGGATCGGGAGCGCTTTGAGCTAAGCTCTGACATGGTCCTGCAGGTCAACCATGTTGCTCGTATTAGGCGATGGAATGGACTCCACGAGGTCTTGAGTCTCGTCATTCCATTTGTAGGTGCGACGCTTGCTTGTATTGTACCCAGCAACTTCGCTAAAGCGAGCCGAGCTGAAAGACTCGATGCGACCTGCAGAAGACGCTACCGTGACGATATCTGTCATTCCAGGGTCTACTCCGACACGCAGCGCACCCACTGCGTCCTTGCACTCTACGATATTTGCGTCCTTGGGATAGCCTGCGTTTTCTCCTTCTTCAACGACCTCTTCTTTACCCTTCTGCTTCATTTGGACGGATCCCCCTTTACCGTCGCTGAGGATTCGGTTGTCAAAGCGAGACCTTTTCGTCTCAAGACCTTGGACATTAAAGTACTTTCGCCACAGCATTGTATGGTTCTCGTAACGTCCATCGCCAGAGACGCTCTCGATTGGCGAATCACCCATGCTGAGAAGCTTCATGAAAGTCATGGACGATATCGGGACGTACGAAATTGTGAAGCCGTTCTTGCGAGGAAGGATACTGAACAGACGTGGGTGACTTTTTTTTGTTTTTTTATCTTTCGGATCCACTCGTCCGACCTCTCCCAACTCTGTAAGCACGTGATGGAACAATCGCATTGTCAGGTGCGCTCTAGTGTTGAACTGCTTCCCTCTTGGCAGCGGAAAGAGAGCCCCTCAAGTGACTGACAACCTCTTTGATGTGGATCGCATGCACGAGGCCTCTGGGATGATTGTGTCGATTTTCGATTCTGGGTACTGGACCACCGCTTTGACAATCTTCTTGAAATGTTTTCTTCAGAGAGGGATGTTTCAAGCGCAGGTACTTGATAACGACCCTGTCCACGTTTGCCCAGACGCTGTTGCACGCCATCGTCGCCATTTGTATTGAGACGTCTGCGATTACTTGTCCCCAAGGACGAACGTCCACCTTCACGTAGCCTGCAGGTCTTAGGGCGTCGAAAGCAACCATGGTATCATTGAAGCTCTGGCCCAGAGTATCCTTTCGAACATTGGAGGTCGATACCGCAAGGAGGAGGCACCTGTAATAAAAGTTCCGATCCAGGTGTGGCAACTGCTTGACGTCAAAGTCTCCATCATCGAGGCATCTTGTGATATGAAAGTTTGCGAATAAGTATGCCTCTGCAACTGCGTGGTTGATTAAGAGTACTATGCTTTGTATCCTTGATGAGATCTGATGCCTCGATACATCCATGCACAGAGAATTAAGCGTCTTCTTGACGACGCTGATGTTAATATCGTCATCTCCTTTGTCTTGCACTACCCCCATTAAGAGGGGGTTAGTATTCTTTTTCTTTTGGTGATATAATATTGCACCCACATTTCCTTATACACATTTCCTACGTTATCATGATTGATGCAGAGATAAGACACCGCGCGGCTGTTCACTACAAATACTATAATCGTAGTTTGAGGAAAGTTAGTTTGCTGTACAAAGTATCAAAATCATCACTCCAACGTTGGGTCACCAAAGCCAATATACAACATCATCGGAAGAAAAGGGTGAGTGTCATTACAGAAGATATCAAGGCTGCTATAAAACAACTGATTGACTCCAATCCCTTCTTGACAATGTCTCAGCTTGCAGAGGGTGTGACTTCTCTGTCCTCTGTCAAGATGTCTCCAAAAACTTGTGGACGCTACACACGCAAACTTGGTTACACCCGCAAGCGCGCATACAAAACAGTTCGGCACAAGAATGACCACAAATCTTCTGCCGACCGTTTTTGTAAGGAGTATTTAGCCGTTCCGACATCGGATTTGTTAAGCATCGATGAGGCAGGTTTTTACATTGGTGACACTTGTCGCAGAGGGTACTGTCAACGCGGCAAATGTTTAAATATCCAAATTTCTAGGACATTGCGAATGTCCAAATTGACATTAATTGCTGCCGTTTCTGCTAAAGGTATCGTTCATTACAAGATCCTTGATCACAATTGCAAGAAAGTCGACTTTGTACAGTTTGTATCTGAGTTACATGTACAGCGAGGTACAGTCGCTGTCCTTGACAATATCCAGTTCCATCATTCAAAGGAGACGATTTCTATGTTCGATTCTGTAGGAATACGACCACTCTTTGTACCTCCTTACAGTCAAGAGTTTAACTATTGAGAATGTCTTTAGTTTGCTCAAGCAAAAATATCGCTGCATGTGCCCAATAATTCCAGATGTAGCAGATATATTTGATTACAGTAACGCTTTGAAAAGGATTATTGATGCGCACAATGTTAGCCATCAGTTTGACTTTTCAGGGTACTTTGAACATGTAAATTCAGTGTCTTTAGATGCCTCGAATTTTTGGTGTCAATCACCTGAAGACAGTATCTGTATTGACAAGATCGGTTACAAATCTTGAATTGGTCAACTTTTCAGAATCCCCAAAATAGGTGTCCCAATATCAAATGTCCCTAGCTGTATGAAGGGGGGATCGCGTGCCCGCGGAGCGGGGTAGTGGAATTGAGCTGCCGACTTGCGTCGTGCATCGGGCACGCTGGGGTCATGCATCTGGCGTTCATGGGGAGGTGTGCATGAGTAATAAGATGGTGTTTGACGCATGGAGGGTGGGTGTTGTGAAGAGCTTCCGCATCCTCTCACATGTCGATGAGGCGTCTGCATTCTCGGCTGATGATTTATTATTCAACAAGCGGCGGAGCCCCTTTCACCTCCCCAAATATATGTGTGTTGTAAATCTCTGTGAAATCGAGGTATTTTGAGCATAAAAACATGGGGAATTAAATTGAATGAAAGTAAATTCACTGTACACTACATGCAAGTGTCAAGGTCCGGTAGTAGTGTCAAGGTCCTTATCATCGATACGTCTACGGATGCTGATCTTTTCTTCAACCTCGAAGAATGGCTAGTTTTGCAACCACGCCCAAGAGACCAAGCAATACAAACCTTACTTGTCCACGGCTTACACCCTGCAAAAACTATCTTACCAGCATCACCTACTCTCGCGACTTTAAACAAGGAACTCTCTGCGGTAGCATATTCTTTGAAGTTGGAAAAGGTAAGGTTAGCCGATGCTTTGGAGTTGGAAAAGGTAAGGTTAGCCGATGCTTTGAAGTTGGAAAAGGAAAGGTTAGCCGATGATCTTCTGCTTGAAAAGGCAAGGTTAGCCGATGATCTTCAGCTTGAAAAGGCAAGGTTCGCAGATGCTCTTGAGAAGGAACGAAGAGATTCTGTGGTTGCTGTGCAGAGGGAGCGTTCTGAATTATCCAGTGTGTTGGAGATGCGCGTGCGTGCAGGAATTGCAGAGGGATGCGCGGAAGAACGCGTGCAGTTGCGAAATGTAGAGGCAAATCTTGCTTCCTTGCGTGACCGGGAAATCGAAAAGGAGGTTGCGCGAAAGACTGACGACACAAAGGCGTTGAGGATGCAGCTAGCGGATCTCGAAAGAGAGATGGATATCCTGCGTCGCTCGAACAGTGCACGGGGAGCTGTAGGCGAGGAGCGTATTGCGAGTTTCCTTAGACGAGAGTGGCCTACGTCGGAGGTGCGCGACATGTCTAAATCTCCCCACATGTGTGATATACGATGGTTTGCGAGTCCTTCATCTTTCATCGCGGTGGAGGTAAAGAATAAAGGTGTTGTCACACGTTCGGACGTAGAGCGTTTTGAGTCTGATGTGGCTACCATATCAGAGCGAAATGGTCGCGCTTTCATAGGGGGTGTGTTCGTGAGTTGTCGATCAGAGAACATCCCTGACAAGGGGCCTCTCAAACTCGTGATGATGCCGGGGCGGGGAGGCGTATCAATACCGATTATTTTCGCAGGATTCACTGATTGCAAGGATGAGGATTTGGTGTGGCTCAAAGGATTCCTTCATGTTTTCATGACGGTGGCGCAATATGAACAAAACAAAGATTCATCCACGAGTAGTATTTCAGACGTTGAAGATCGCAACAAAATCAAACGACAAGTGGTGTTTGCAAAGCTATCGCAAATGGTAGAGCATGTCGGTCGTATTCGATTTTTTGTGCACAACGTGCGTACTACACACCTCGCAGCGGCACTCAATCTTACGTCGAAGGCAGATGATGAGTTGCGTGAGCTGTTCTCAAACCTAACCGACGTGTGCAGGGAGATGGACGACGATATTGGCGCGAATGAATCTCCCATGTCTGAAGAAGTTCATGTGAACGAGGGACATGTTTGTGAGGGGTGTGGGCGATTTTTCAGTTCTTCGCGTGGTGTATCCTTACACAAAAGAACATGTGCGCAAAAACTTAAGTAGTTTTAAAATTTCTGATTATCCCAACGACTATAATTATCGTTAAAACATCAATAATCTCGATTCCCAAATACTGGTATTTTTTTGAAACGAGAACCAATATATCGATTACAGATTTAATATATGCGTCTCCTTTTTCAAGTTCGGGTGGAACACTAATGTTAGATACATTTGTATAAAATACGAAGATAGAAGTCATTGTATTTTTTGTGACGTGATATTTCTTATTCTTTAATAAATGTTTGCTGTAATGCCTACATTTACTGAAAAACTTTTGGAAACAGAAACATTTATTAGACAATGTCCTCGATATGAGCATGAATAACACAAGATATTCAAGTTTTAATTGATATAGAAAAAATGTACAGGGTGGTGGCGACAACCATTATGTACACACGAGCAGGAGGCTGATTGAAGTGTAGTGAAGTGTGAATCGACAACATAATGTTTGTACACGTGCACAATCAAAATACAGATTGATGAATTTGGTCCATGTTTTTGACAAATTGGTCGGTGTTTTTGACGTTCATGAGATCGCGCGCACCTCCTTGATGGGTGTGTGGCTATCATTTCGCGATTCTTTTCGGGTTTCAATACATGAACATGAAGGTATTCGTAGTTCTCACATTGTTCGTGGGAATGGCGCTCATCATCCACGGAATTTACGAAGAGAAATTCCTAGAAATGAACAAGAACGTCAGGGTAGAGTATAGATTCCTCCCAAGGACATTGTACGAAGAGCAATTGAGCAAGCAAGACCCAGCTCTCACGGCGAAGTTTAAGAATATGTTCCAGGAAGACTCTCCGTGGAAGTAACTGTTTTTATGTTTCAGGCGGAACTCGAATCCGCAACCTCCATTTCATAAGAATGGCGCTCTGACCAATTGAGCTACTGAAACTGCAAAGGTTGTTTTCACATGCAGTGCAAAACAACGTGAAGTGAAACCAACCTCTACAATAATAGGTAACTAAAATATTTTGATAATTTGAACGCGCCAATACAAGAAGACGGTTGTGAAGAACGTCAAGTTCCACAAAGTACTGCACTGTCGTGTATCAAATGTGCGCTGTGGTGCAACCAGGAACCGAGACGTGGACGCTGCCAATAACATTCTTTTGCTTCTGACGACGTCCATTGGGTTCAAGGCGTCCCATATTTTGTGTCTGTAAGGTGATTTTACCATTACATTAACAAGTGTTGCACGCAGTGCACAACCATGAATCACGCACACACACACACACACAATTCAGTCGACTCCGACTGTAAATGATACGGTCAGGTCACATCTCAATGTGGTGTCGTGTCGTTGGTATATCAGCGGTTGCCCCCGATGCATTGAATATTTCATTGACTCGCGCTCGAATTCTTTGTGTCACACGGAACTATGTTAGCATTGTACCGGTAGCGGTGCTGGTTGTAACGGTATATGTTCTTCTCAACCTCCTGAACGTTCGGTGATTTTATCACGATACAACGGTCCCCCTTGCAACTTTGTCTGAACAGTGCAGCCAACCCTAGACCGAATATGATAGAAATGATTGTTGACCCCGTCTTTGTATCGAATGCTTTGGTAATCATGACACTGCGTACATCATACTGTCATGTTCCTTTATTTTTTTGAGACAAATGTTCTCAGAAAGGAACCGACCCACTCGTATCCGCGAACTTCATCATTTCATCAAGAACGGACTTGCAACAACCACCTCCATCATTGGATACAAAACTAATTCGATCATCAGCAGCCTCAAAGATAGTAGAGTCAACAACAGGTTTAGGTAAATTATAGGCATCACTATCGTGTGCAGATCCATCGTCACCGATTCTTTGTCGATACACCATTAACCCGTACGTCAGTCCCGCGGAAAGGATGAATATTGCAATAGTACTAAGTACTATTGAAGCTCTTCCCGAACGCGTGTTTTTTGTCCCACCGTTAATGTTATAAGTGTTAACGATGTTGTTCGACCCCGAATGGCTAGTGACGGTATTATGCTGAAGATTGATGTCATCCCTAGTGTTCGACACTTTTGCCATAGAATTGCTAGTAGTGACGAGCGCGTACAAGACCGCAGTCATGGCTCCTACAATCAAAGGGGCAATCACGTTGCCGCCAAATTCACACATCATCATTTACGGAGTACAGATTGAATACTTACACGAAACTTTTTTTTGTATGCATTGAAGCGTGCAACCATTGTTATCGTCGCTTTCATTTGAAAAAATGTGTTACATCTTACAGTATCGTGTTCAGGCATTTTTCCATCAAGGACATGAGTAACCAACGCAGAAAGAGAGCTGTCTTGGCACTGGGTCACATTCCGCTCCAGGGCCAGCAGGGACAGTGTCAACATCCTCTCCAGTGCTAGAAGTGACAGCGCCACCATCCGCTCCAGGGCCAGCAGGGACAGTGTCAACATCCTCTCCAGTGCTAGAAGTGACAGCGCCACCATCCTCTACAGGGCCAGCAGGGACAGTGTCAACATCCGATCCAGGGCCAGCATGGACAGCGCCACCATCCTCTCCAGTGCCAGAAGTGACAGCGACAACATCCGCTCCAGTGCCAGAAATGACAGCGACAACATCAACTCCAGGGCCAGAAGTGACAGCGACAACAACCGCTCCAGGGCCAGAAGTGACAGCGCCAACATCCGCTCCAGTGCCAGAAGTGACAGCGACAACATCCGCTCCAGGGCCAGAAGTGACAGCGCCAACATCCGCTCCAGGGCCAGAAGTGACAGCGCCAACATCCGCTCCAGTGCCAGCGTCAACATCCGATCCGGACCCTGCTGGCCCTGTAGAGGATGGTGGCGCTGTTGCTGCCCCCGGATCGGATGGTGTCGCTGTCACTTCTGGCACTGGAGCGGATGTTGTCGCTGTCACTTATGGCACTGGAGAGGATGGTGGCGCTGTCCTTGCTGGCCCTGGATCGGATATTGACACTGTCACTGGAGCAGATGGTGGCGCTACCAGAACTTTGTTTGACCATTCCGTTGTCACTGAACCTGGAGGTGACCCTAGACTTGGCCCTGGCGAAGCTGTTGTTTCGAACACGACTGATGCTTCTACATCTACCTCTAACGATGATCATTCCGATCTTCAGAATCGACAAAGTCAGCAACACCCGTCATCGAGTGGTGGTGTTAACAACCTCAAACCGTTTGTTGTTGATAAGATCGACCCTGTAATGATATTGCGTTTTTAAGCGCGTGTGGATTCAACTCAACCTAATTGATATATTGGACGTATTGCTTCTCATGATCTGTATAGTGGTACAGGTATAACGACAAGAGTATTGATAAAGTGTTTCGTCCATCTTGAATGAGGCGAAGTTTCTCAATTCCGATATCTGAATGGAACCTTTGATTCTTGGACAACCTTCTTGATAACAAAGGGACACATAAGTCTTTGGGGACATAAGTTGGGGTACTTTGTAAACTATAGTTGGTTCGGTGCTGCGACGACTGATGTTCTACCGGTTGCGGGCGGCAAAACTGACAACGGCGATCAAAATATAATCGTAACACAATCAGCAGTATATCGTATTCCTAGGACATTTCATAGACAAATTCGACACACTATAAACATTCACTAGAACTCGTCAGTAGCATTGATTGACTACAAATCACATACAGACGAAGATTTGATCGCTTTCTATTATTGATTAAAGGTGACTTGAAAATCCAGAATATGACGGTGTATCGTTCAAACAATACCAATCTACGCGGCATCGTCTGTGTTGTATGATGACCTTGCGATTTGCAACGAACTCACTTGAGTCAGACATATCATACTTGCTTGGTGGAGAACAAATATTTTGCATGCATTCCCCCCATACTTTATTCTTAACGCGAGACGTTCAAAGCCCTTGCCATGTCCAAGTCGAGAATTCTTTTAAGACGACTCCCCTGAACACGAAAAGGTTAAGATTCGATTTAATGAAATCAAGTACAATTTTTCCCATGTACCATCTCCTCTGCTCGAAACTAAACGCAAGGCTATCACGAAACAGTAATCCAGTAATCCAGTAATATAGAGAACGCATATTAAGTGTAACCAAAAATATTTGGGTATACAGTGATTCCGGCTAATTCATTAACTCAAGCTGACTGCGAATGGGTACTCAGACGACGAAGAGAAAATGCTATGAATATCAGCGATCCCAATAATGTACATTTTCTCTCGAAATTGCAAAAAAAAACGTTGCGGCCTTTTGTCGATTACACCTTTGGATATTTTTGAAGGATTGAAAGAAATACAGCATAAACCGAGACAAAGCGGATCCAGGTGTAACAACATAATTATCAACCTTCGACGTTTCGAGATAACATCAAGAGGAGGACAAATGTGATGAAACAAAACCATTCATTCCGTGTCTTAGATATGTCCAACAACAACTATTTGTAGTCTGAGAGGTTGGAAAGAACGTTTGTGGAAGAACTTGTCAATGAAGGTAACTTGTGAGAACATCAACATGTACTGCTCCTTCCAAACTGCAACCAATATCGCCAGGAGGGTTCGCCGAAAGTTAGCTACAACAAAAAATTGGGATTCCGGATTCAGCTCCAATTTGTAAAATATCTTTAAGAACATAAGGTTGGAGCAAGGGTGGTGATCCGTTGTAGACATAAACCCCTGAAAGCCTATGAAGCCACTAGATCCGATGGAGCAGGTGGTGGATCCGTCTGTAGACACTAAAAACCACTGGAGCCGGATGAAGCCACTGGAGCCGGATGAAGCCACATGGAGCCGATGGAGCCGCTGAAGGAGATGTAGCCGCTGAAAGGAGATGTAGTCCGCTGAAAGGAGATGTAGCCGCTGAAAGGAGATGTACCGCTGAAGGAGATGTAGACGCTGAATGGGTGAGAGGAGTGTAGCCGCTGAAGAGATGGAGCAGGTGTGGAGCTCGTTGTAAGACCCACTAAAACCCTAAAGGCCCAGGAGCTGCCTGAAGGAGATGGAGCCCCCCGTGTAGTCCGATGAAGAAAAAGGAAAAGAAGGAAGCTAAAAACAAAAAGAAATAAATAAAAAGAGCTAACGAATTTAAAAAAACAAAAACACGAATCGTTAAAAGAACGTACTTAGATGAAATCTAAGAAATCTTGTAAAATAGAACACCCCATAGCGAGGAAGAAAAAACCCCTAAAAACAGGTTTTTTTTGGGACTGATTCAGAAGGGGTCAAAAAGGGAAGTGTCCGTATATTCTTCAACAAGGTGGTGGTTGAAGCGTTTTCGAAATTGTTGAAGACCCACGTGAGAAGGAGCTCAAATAAAAAATTCGTGACCAACCTTATCGGGTCGCATCGTAACGAGACTTCTGCCGATGCTCTGAAAGAAGTTCCGCAAGAATTTGATAACGATTTCTTAAGCCCTACGATTGGTACTTTACGCAGTCAAATATCTTGGAAGATTTTTCACTGACTTTCAGCGTAATTGGAACGCGAATATGGTCGGATTGATGAGCGACTCATGACGTGAGAGACA
>JAJSRW010001583.1:0-43282 GCA_022414725.1 Microglena sp. YARC | reverse complement strand
GGGCGGAAAGCGAACAATTATGTGGTAACCATGTTTTGTCATCAATTTCAAATTCGTAACGCATCCTTTCATGTGCGCATACATAGGTTTGGGAATGGAATTGATCGTCCAAAAAAAATCGAGGCGAAACATGCAAGCATCAACAATGACGAAACAGTCGCCTAGGGCACTTCAGCTAATTATTAGCACGGAGTTCACCCACAACTCACCCGCAAGGGCCGTGCGTGGGTGGGACGGGTGCGTGGGGTGGGCCTAACGGATATGTACTGTGTACTTCTAAATCCACGTAATGTTCATGTTTCCAGCCTCGCGAGCTTGCACAATGACATTACAGTGGCAGACGATTACATATCCAGCTCACACACTTGCGGAGCCTTGGAATTAAAGCACCAAGCGACTTTCGAGTTGGAACTTGGAGGTACCATCATTGCATGGGCCAAAGCCGGCCCCCATTTGTATTGCCGAGGCGAAATGGAAACGCACGCCACCGCGCCATACGGTACGCCCTCCTGGCATGGGCGCCTAGGATCGTCCACTCCAGGGACCACTTCTTCGCTCGTTTTCCTCCTCGCGCCTCCTCGCAGGCTTATTCAGTTAAAAGTTTTCTCAATTGTTATGCTTTCGACAACATCGAACGAGTCGGGCGACGCGCCTAGGACTTGTTCTTTTGAACCAATTTCCTTTCCCGGGCAAAATTTTCCCCCTTGGAAAAAATTCCCGCCCTCCCAAAAGTTTTTTTTTTCGAACTCTGATAGTACGCCATCGCCTCATTAAGCGCGCGCGGTCCGCTCGCATGCAGCTGGAGAACAAAACATGGGAGGATCATGCTACCGAACCTGGGCTTCTGTCTAAGCCTGCATGGGTAAATTTGTATAGGTACTAGCATGGTGCAGAAAGCCATGACGTTGAATGGTTTATACCCTACATCAATGGTACAATGGTAGATTAGTATGGTAATGGCCTGGTGCAGCATAGCACCTGCATGTTAGGTTTATACCAACATGCATGGTACAATGCTATAATAGTGGGGCATGGCATGGTGTATTGCATAGCATTTGCATTGATGCTGTACCTACAGCATGGTATATTGGTATAGATGGAGTGATGTGTTGTGAAATAGATATGATTCTGAATTGTAGGATGATGAGATGGTCAATGGTGAGATTGTTAGTACTGATGGTGTAATGAGAAGATGATTGCGATCAGTGTTATGTGGTGTTGTAGTGCGGATATTTATTCGTGCTTCGAGTAGTTGTGTTTGGGGTTTGTGCGCAGTTTAGGATAGCCAGTTATGTGTGTGTTCAAGGGTGTGTCTGAGTGTGTTTTTGTGTGTGTGCCACCATATGGGGTAGTGAATTGGATAGTCAGTGTCTGTGAGTGCATGGTGGTAAGTGCAATGGGATAGCCAAGTAGGTGTGTGTGGTGAGTGCCGAGTGTGTTGTTTGTTGTCAATAGGATTGTCCTTTTTAGTGCCTGGGGATGGCGAGGTGTGTGTGTATGTAAGTAGGGCGGGTGTGGCAAGTGCATGCGTAGCCGCCTTGTGTGTGCATGTGTGAGTGTCTGGGTATGGGTGTGAATGTGTACACGGGGTTGTCTTGTATTGCATGGATGGCCTGGCGTGTGTGTGCGTGAGTGTCTGATAGGGTTGTGGTTTGTCCCATAAGGATTGTTCTTGTAGTGCATGGATGACCAGTGTGTGTAACTGTGTAGCGAATACAGATCTGTGTGGCAAGTGACATGTGTAGTGACCACCACATCACACGCACACCACACTACCGTAACTATATAGCCGGGCAATTAACTGAAATTGTGCGGATTGTAGAGTGATACTCGCCATGACGGATATTTCATTATTATATGGGCATTGCTCTATCTCAGCCTTCGCAGAAGCATACTGCAGTCGCCAAGTGTGAGGTCATTTAGCTAGCCCGACGCCGCACCGCACCACACCACACCACACCATACCACACCACACACACCACACCACACCACACCAAGCATCCACACCACACCACACCAAACACACTTCCTCACCACACGCACACCACAACACCACACACCACACCACACCGCATCCGACACCACAGCCTAAAACACCAACACCACACCACACCACACCACCACGCCACATTCCAACCACACACACCACACCAAACCACGACCGACCCACACCCACGAATCCGATCGTCCACAACACACCACACCATTTTCCGATGCCACAACCACGCCTCACCAAACAGCCAAACACCACACCAAAACGCACACCACACGCCACACCCACACCGAACATCACACCACACCACACCACACCTCACCACCGCCACAACCACACACACCACACCTCGCACGCCAACAGCCACACCACACCACACCTCACCAACACCACACCTCACCAGCACCACACCACACCGATCACAACCGACGCCTCACCACACCACACACCACACCAAACCACACCACACCACACCACAGCCACACCACACCACACCATACCAACACCACACCACAGCCACACCACACCACACACACCACAGCCAGACAACACCTACACCACACCACACCAAACACCACACCACACCTGCATCACCGCCACACTTAAGCCACAGACCCACACCACACCAACACCTGCGCCACCACACCAACACCACAGCCACACGCACACCACACCACACCTCACCACACCCACACCATCAACCACACCCTTACCAACCTAAACCCCCGCACCGCACCACACACAATTAACACCCACACACACCACAGCCAACACCCACCTCACCACCAACCACACATACACCCACACAGCTACAACCACGCCCTCACCACAGGGAGCCCAACCACACCACAACAACACCACCACACCACACCAACCCAACAACACGCACCGAACCACACCGTACACCACACCGGCACACCGGATTACCAACCGAACGCCTCACACACCAGCAACCACACCAAACCACACCACATGATATCCCACACACACCACAATCACACCACAACCGACAGCCTCACCACACCACACACCCACACCACACCACACCACACCATCACACACCACACAACACCACACCACACCACAACGCACAACCACCACACCACAAACCTCATCGACGCCCACCTTACCACACCACACCACAAACCACTCCTCGCACACTCACACACATACTCCACACCACACCGAACAGCTCACCACAGCCCACCACACCACACTTACCACAACCTTACCCCCTGGCACCGCACAACAACCCACACCACACCACATCCCACACCACAAACCCGACACCTCACCAACACGCACACCCATACACACCACACAGCCTACACCCACGCCTCACCACACGCGACACCGCACACAACACCAACACACACCACACCACACCACACCACAGACACACCACACCACATCCACAAGCCACAGCCACACCACACCAACACCACAACAAACCTCGAACCACACCACTACCTCACCACATCCAACACACAACTCACACCATACCACACCAACACACACCACACCACACCACAGTGGTAACACCACACCACACCATGACGCGCACCGCCAACACACACCACCCACAGCGCAACCCACGACCTCACCACCCGCGCACCCACCACACCACATCGCACCATACCATACCATATCCATACCACACCCACACCACACCTCACCACACCTCACCAACACCACATCACACCACACCTCACCACAATCAACACTCACACCACAGACAACACACCACGCCACGCGAACGCCAATCCAACACCTTACCACACCACACTGTCACCACACCTCACCACACCACACCACACCACACCACACCACACCACAGACACACCACAAGCCACGACCACACGAACCTCAAACCCACAGCCCACTCCTCCGACTCCACACCACACCACACCACACCACACCCTACCCACCATACACCCACCGACACCACACCACCACACCCACACCACACCACACACATTACACCACACCGGTACACCGACATCACAGCACCACGCCACACCACACCACACCAACACCACACCACAACCACACCAACCACACCTACACCTTTTTCACTAACCACGACCACAACCACAGCACAACCACTCCTCCACCGACACCACACCGACATAACACCATACACACACACCACAATCCACACCACACCACACCACACCACACCACACCACACCACACCACACTTGTAACACCCAACATTACAGCAGCCACGGCCACACCACAACCGACACCACAACCACACCACACCACACCTCACACACACCACACTACCAACACACATCTAACACCACATGTCCACACCACGACCACACCCACCTCACCACATCCAACCACATCTCACCAGCAGCACAACCACACCACACCACAACCCCACACCACACCACACGCACACCACACCACACCACACCAACCACACCACACACCTTTGGGATTAACGCCAAGCGCCGACCGCCCACAACCCAACATCTTACCAACACCACACCTCACCACACCTCAACCACACCACACCAACACCACAACCTAACCACACTCCAACACCACACTATCACCACACCACACAACCTCCAAACCACACCACTCCTCACCACACCACGCCAACTACCACAACGTTACCAACCACAAACCACACACACATCACCACAACCCACCACACCACACGCAAACCACACCACACCACACCCACCACCACCACACCACACCAATTATGCCATACCACCTTATCCCACACCACATCACCACACCCAGCGCACACACACACACACACCACACCACTACCTCACCCACACCCCACAACCACCACCACACCACACACTACCACAACCGACACCACCACCACACCACAAACCACCAACCTTTGCTGTAACACCCACACATTACACCACAGCGGCCACACCGACACCACACCACACACCGCACCAACACACGACACCATCACCCAACGCCTCACCACACCCACAACCATCCCACACCACACACACCAACCAACTCCACACCCACACACCACACTCACCACACCAGACCACACCACCGCACGCAACACCACACCCACGCACAACACACCACACCACACCACCACCACAATCACGCCACACCACGCACACACCATCCACACCACAAACCACACACCCACAACCACACCACACCACACCAACACCACCACACCACACAACCTCACACCACACTACCACACCACACCACACCACACAAACCACAACCAACACCACACACACACACACACACAGCGACACACTCACACACCCACACCAGCGCACACACACACCGACACCCACACACCAACACCCACCACACCAACACCACACCTCACAACACACCACACCAACACACAAGCCTCGATATAGGATACCACACCAATAATACACCACAGGCACCACAACACACACCACACCACACACATCACCGGCTCACGTACGCACCACCACACACAGCCACACCACACCTCGCACACCACCAACAACACACCACACCACACCACACCTCACCACACCACACCACACCCACACCTTACCACCCTTAATTACCACACCATACGCCATCTCACCAACACCACACCACACCACACCCTCACCACACTACACCATACCACACACACAGCCTACACCACGCCTCACCACACCACGATTCACACCACACCACACCACGACCACACCACACCACACCACACCACAACACCACCCACACCACACACACCACACCCACACACCACACACACCACCTTCACCACACCCATTGGTCCACCCACACACACACCACCTGATCCACCACATACACCACGCCTTCACGCATCACCACACCACCACAACACACCACACCACACACCACACCACACCTCACACACCGCACCTCACACCACAGTCCACATCGCACCACCAATACACCTACCACACCACACCACACCACCACACCACAGGCCTCACACCACACCACACCACACCACACCACACCACACCACACCACACACCACACCTTACACAACCACTTACCGCACACCACGCCACCACCACCCACACCACACCACACCACACCACACACCACACCTACCCACCACACCAGCCACACCACACCACACCCACACCACACCACACACCTAACACCACACCACAACCACACCACAACCACACCACACCACACACCACCACACCACACCACACCACACCACACCACACCACACCATCACACCACACCACACACCACATTACCACACACACCACCTAACACACCACACCACCACACCACACCAGAAGAAATTCCTCACCCACCATACCACACACCACACCACACCAACACCACGCACACAGACCCTTGGTACAGCACACACCACACAACCACCCACAACACACCACACCACATCACACACACTCACAACACACCTCACCACACCCACACCACACCACACACACCCACACTACACCCACACCACACTCAAACACCACACCACACCGACGCCATTCACAAACCACGCACCACACCACACACACCACACCACACCACCACACACACCACACTACACACCACACCACACCACACCACACACACCACACACACCACACCACACCACACACACACACCACACCACCACACACACCACACCACACCACACACCACACCACACCACACCACACCACACACACGCACACCACACCACCACACCCACCACACACACCACACTCACACCACACCACACCACACCACACACACCACCACACCACACCACACCACACCACACCACACACACACACCACACCACACCACACCACACCACACACTCAACACCACACACACACACACCACACCACCACACCACACCATCCACACCACACACACCACCAACACCATCCACCACCACACCACACACCACACCACACCACACGCCACTACTTGACACCACACCACACCACAACACCACACCCAACACCACACCACACCACACCACACCACACGCATCCACACCACACCACACCACACAACCACACCACACCAACACCACACACACCACACACACCACACCACACACACACACCACACCACCACCAACACAAAATTTTCCACCGCACACCACACCACACGCCCACCGCCCACACCCCACACCACACCACACCACACCACACCACACACACCACACACACACACACACCCACACACCACACACACCACACCACACCACACCACACCACCACACCACCACAACACCACCACATCCACACCACACCCACTCCACACACACACACACACACCACCACACCCACACCACACCACACCACACACACCACACCACACCACATCCACACCACACACCACACCACACACACCACACACCACACCACACCAACCACACCACACACCACACCACACACCACACCACACACCACACCACACCACACCACACTCCACACCAACACCACACCACACCACACCACACCACACCACACCACACCACACCACACCACACACCACACCACGCCACACCACACTACACCACACCACACCCACCACACCCACACACCACACCCACCACACCACACACACCACGGCCACACCACACCACACACACACCACACCACACACCACACCACACCACACCACACACCACACACACACACCACACCCACACCACACCACACACCTACACACGCCTCACCAACCACACCACACCACACAACCACACCACACCACACCACACCTACCACCATACACACCACCACCACACCACACCAAACCACACCACACCAGCACCACACACACACCACAACACAACACACACTCCACACCACTCCACCACACACACCGCCACAATACACCGTACCACGACATAAACGACACAAATCACGCCAAACAACACAACATGATACGCCACACCACGCTACACCACACTCCACCTCACCACACACACACTCACCACACACACCAAACCACACCACTCACCACACACCACACCACCATCCCACACACACCACACCTCACCACACCACCACACCACACCACACCCACACCACACCAGCCTCACCACACCACACCTTCACCCACACCAAACCACCACCACCACTCGCACACCAACACAACACACACACAACACACACAACACAACCACACCACACAAAACACCACACACACACACACAACACACCACACACACACACCCACACCACACCACACCACACACACCACACCACACCCACATCACGCCACACCACACACCACACCACACCACACCACACCACACTACACCACACCATATCATACGACGAGACAAAACGACACAAATCAACACAAAACAACACGACATGATACGACACGCCACACCACACCACTACACACCAACCCAAATCACACCACGCCTCACCACACCACACCACACTACACCACACCACACCACACCACACCACACCACACCACACCACACACCACGCCACGCCATGCTACGCCACACCACACCACACCACACCACACCACACCACACCACACCTCACCACACCACACACCACGCCACGCCACACCTCACCACACCTCACTCACCACACCACACCACACCTCACCACACCACACCACACCACACCACACACCACACCACACCACGACACGACACACCACACCACACCACACCACACCACACCACACCTCACCACACCACACCACACCACACCACACCACACCACACCACACCTCATCACACTAAACCACACCACACCTCACCTCACCACACGACATGACACGACACGACACGACATGCCACAACACAACACACAACACAAATCACCACACCACACCACAACTCACCACAACACAGCACAACACAACAAAACGCACCAAAACACACCAAATCACACCAAAGCACACCACACCACACCACAATGCATCACATCACACCACACATAATGGTGTCAAATGGTATGGGGTAGTATAGCATGGTATGATTTGTACCTACATGCATGGTACATTGATATGGTATGACATGGTGCAGCGTAGCATGGCATGTTATGGTTTATACATGCATGCATGGTAACTTGGTAGTATGTTGTGGTATAACATGGTGTGGCATAGCATGGTATATTGGTATGGTCTCTCATGGTGCAGCATAGCATGGCATGTTATGGTTTATACATGCATGCATGATACAAAGGTATATTGGTGTGGTATGGCATGGTGTAGCATGGCATGGTATGGTTTAAACCTACATGCATGTTAGCATAGTAGTATGGTGTGCTATGCATGGTGTAGTATAGCATGGCATGGTATGGTGTATTCCAGCATGCATGATACAATGTCCTGATGGTGTGGTATTGCATGGTGTAGCATAGCATGGTATGGTTTGTACCTACCTGCATAGTATATTAGTATGGCATGGCATGGTGCACCATAGCATGGCATGGCATGGTTTATATATATTATATATGTAGTATGTATGCTTTAGGCCTCTGATGACCCCCCTAGGTTCCACGTGTCTCATTGTACATTAGTTTGTCTCTCTCCATCTGTGCTGCTGATACCCGGCAAACTCTGCACCCAAACATTTGGCTCGTAGTTGGAGTGCGCATGACTAGAGATATCAGCATTGCAACGGTCATGATCCTTCTCAAAAGTTTTCAAAATGTTGTGTAGCTTATTCTGCTATGAGACCTACTTACTCCACTACTTCTGAAACTTCCCAGCCTCCCTCCTCTCACTTTCTCGCATTCTGCATATCAACTATTTCTTGACTATTTGCCCCATGTCCCTGCCCGTGACTTCTAATGTGTTCAGGGTTTAGTTGCTTAGTGGTTTGAATGCCAGCCGTTGACCATAATTCAGATGCCACGTGTCCAGGCTGTCTAGACTATGTGTTCAATCCTACGCACGCCAGGGACACGCCCAGCCGACTCTACAACCTCATTGGCAAAACACGTGTCCGACCGCAAATCACACTGCGAAATCGTAATACGATGTTGTATTAGGCAACAAGCGGCTTGTGTCCTGGGGGTCCCGAATGAATTGCCATAAATGTGGGGGAATGAAGCCACATCAAGCTTGTATGCAGCTGACCGAACAAATTCAACTATACCTCTAATTGGTTACATTTCCTGTGCATCAACTGCTTGCAAATAAAGTCCATCTACAAGACAGTCCAGGCACGTTGAATACTCCTTCAAATTTAACAACCCTACAAAATGTCAATTGTCGTAGTAAATGAAGCTACATCCATCGATTCAATTCAACTAAATCCAAAATATTGAATTCAAATGAATACAATTGAAATCAATTAAATGCATTTCAATTCAAGTCAAAACAACACAATTTTTGATTCTATCAAATTAATTAAATCAATTTTAATTTATTAATTAATTAATTAACTAATTCATACAATTAAATTTAATTGATAATTAATTAAATATAATTTAATTAATTAGTTGATTAATCAATTAATTAATAACTTATAATTAATCAAACAATTTAACATAATTTGATTAATCCATTTTTAATCTTATTATTCATCAATTAATACAATTTATTTATTTAATTAAACAATTATACAATAATAAAAATTATACAATTAAATTTTAATTAAATACAGATTATTTAAAACATTTTCATTCGGGACGCGCCTCCAGGCGCCCTTTATTTGAAGAGGGATTAGCCCCATTAAAATGTCCGTTCGTCCGTCCGTGTGTCACAAACCAAATTTTCAGGTTTTATGAAAAACATCAAAAAAATTGAACATTCTATATTTTTGATGAATTATAAGACATATTCATACCGGACAAAATCTCACCAGAGCACATATGAGCATCGCCATTCACAAAAAGCAGCTCAGCTTGGGCCAAAAAGCTACAATTAACGGTTAACAATTTGATTTCAGGGTGTTTTGAGCTAACATTTAAAATTTGAACCACTTAAACATGTGCGCATACATAGGTTTGGGAGCAGAATTGTCGTCAAAAATTGGAGGCGAAACATGTAAGCATCACAATGGACGAAACATTCCCCTCGGGCACTTGTGCTATAATTAGCCCACGGACCCCACCTCAGGGCCGTGCGTGGGGCAGGGGCGGGGGCGGGGGCGGGGCAGTGACGGGGGCAGGGGCAAGCCACGCCACCTGCCGCTGGTCAAAAGCCCGTTCAGGAGGACGGGACATACCGCTCACGTCTGGGCTGGGCCGAAACATGCAATACCTTGTACAAATTCCGTAAAATCAACCAGATACCTGATTGGCCTATTTTTTCTTGCATCAAATTCTTTACACAAAAAGTCAATCTACATACATGCATTTTATTACATTTCAGAAACGTTCAATACTGCTTAAAAATTAACAACCCTTCAACAACTCTCGTTTTCGTCACTTTATAGTTAACAATGCTAAATCATCAATCGTTTCATTGGAATTAAATTAATTTAAAGCCTCCAGGCGCCCTTCGAATTTAATCCAATTCGAATTGATAACATTTAAAGCAATCACATGCATTCAAATCACGTTAATTAAATTACATGGAAAGTAATAAATCGAATTAAAATAACACAACATTAAATGCAATTCAATTAAAGTAATTAAAATACATTGAATTAAGAATCCGAATCATTTCATTCGGGACGCGCCTCCAGGCGCCCTTAATATCATGTGCCTTACATTATATATCTTAGTTACAAGTTTAGCTTGCACCTTTACTGCAGTTTCTCCCCTAGCACTAAGCTTGACTCTGCACCTTCCCTGCAGCTTCTTCCTTAGGAATTTAGACTGATCCTGCACCTTCCCTGCAAATTCACCGCAACACATATAAATATATATTTATATATATTCACAGGGGGAAGCATCCTCCACGAAATTTTGAGCAAAGCCGATCTATTTATTCCAAGTACATGATGTATATGACATAATTATTTGCGATTTATTGAACATATTTGAAAAAATATCTGGGCACTTTATTTATGGGGGGGGGGGGGGGGGGGGGGGGGGGGGGGGGGGGGGGGGGGGGGGGGGGGCAGCCCTCATTTTTTGGGGCTAACTTTTTACTCAGACCTCCAAATGCAATTCTGAGATTACCCATGAGTAGGACTTAGTAAGGGCAGTCCATTGGCACCAATTTGGACCTCGTGTAATAAGTATAAATTGTGGGCGCCTTGAGGCGCGTCCCGAATGAAATGAAATTAATTATGAATTCAATTGACTTAATTGATTTTAATTTAATTTATTTAATGTTGTGTTATTTAATTACATTTTATTCCATTCAATTAAATCTAATCGACGTGATTTGAATGCATTTAATTGCTTTAATTTTAATGAATTCTTATCGGATTTAATTTAATTTGATGTTATTCAATTTCATTGAATCGATTGATGCTTCAGCATTGTTAACTATAAAGTGACGAAAATGGGAGTTGTTTTCAGGGTTGTTGATTTTTAAGCAGTTTTGAACGTTTCTGTGATGTAATGCAATGCATGTATGTAGATTGGCTTTATTTTAAAGAATTTGATGCAAGAAAAATGAGACCAATCAGGTGTCCGGTTAATTTTACGGATTGTGTACAAGGTTATCGGCTTAAACACTTCAAGAGTGGAGAGATGCTTGCACGGTCAAAAAAAACGCGCCAATCTATACACGGAGATGAGAATGATTAAAGGGACAGGCGAACCACAAAAGACACCAGCGGTGAAAGAGGCGGAAGCCTGGAACCTAAGCCTAACACCTAAGCCAGGAATTTTAAGCCTGGCACAGGCAATACAGCGCGTGTCAGAGGACCAGGGGACGCAGCCTACAGGAAGCTGTCACTGTGTCATGAAGGATGACACAGTCTACGGGAAGCTGACACAGTACAGAAAAGCAGTTACTATCTACAGCTATAGTTCTAAGGAAGTACAGTAGTAGTCACCAAGACATAAAACGATCGAGTGAACCGCAATTGATGCTGATACTCCACCTATGACGCAGGTGACACACAATACTACTTTCACCTATGACACCAGGGTCAGAGAACGATAAACTGGTAGCAAACAAATATTTAAGGAACGGCTGAAAAACAGGAAACCAGAAGAAAGCCTTGACTAAAATAAAAGGATGAGAAAGGATGAACAAAAAACCCACTGTAGTACCCCGAAAATGTAGCAGCAAAATACTTGGGTCATACCGAGCTGAGCTGAAAACAAAATGGAAATGTAACCATCCATGGTAAGCGCAAAAATACGATTCATCCAGAATAGTAGGCACCAAACCAGAAACCACAGGGAGGCCAAACAGAAATCAATGCTAATACCTAAGGAAGGGGAACAACGGTGCCTCAAAGAACCGATAACTTAACCTAAAGAGAAGACTGAAATATCGTGTGAGAGCAGCCCACGAGAGAATCAAAGCCTAAAGGACGCAGACAAGAGGACGCAGACAAGAGGACACTCAAGTCCACTATTGAAAATAAAGTCGATGGATAAATCCACTACCTTAAAAACTATTCTTAGCATAGAATTCATGACTAGGCTGGGATGAAAAAAACATGATGAACTGGTTTCTTACTCAAAGTTGGAGGTAAGAAGATGTATGAAAGTTAATTATCATAAATCCCCAGCTACGGCACTAACTAAAAACATTCAAGGAGGTGGGTATCGCACCGCAAAGAACTTGTGCACTCAAGACAAACCAAGCGCCTAACCACAAGCAAACCAAACCTGCAGCAACTGAAAATTCAAAGGATGCGAAGTTAAATTTCAAGAAACTCGTAACCAACAAAGGAAACACTGTTCAATGAGCAATAGAAGTTTAGACGTACATACACAGTACAGAAAACCTATTGTCCACTTGAAAAAATAGTAAACGCAGAAAAAGGACTTAAAAGAATTTACTGCAAAGGATGGACTGAAAGGGCGCCTTAAATACACCCGGAAGAACAAGAAAGAGGTGAGCGGCGGTACATCTGCAAGTACAACTGCAAGATTACCCAGCACACCAATTTACAGTAAAATCCGAAGGGAAACAACTACTGAACTCCACATAATGTTCTAATCACCTGAGGGGCTGGTGAATTAAAAACCGTGTGAAGTATAAAGAAATAGCTAATCTATGATGAGCTCCACCGAATGAACCATCTGCCTATGGAACTAAGAGACATAAACCATCAAGACGCTATGACGGTGGTCTGAATTAATTACCACCTTCCACCAAAACCAAGAAAGACAGCTGAAAGGTAGCTGCCTAAACAAAGCGTCGTAACGCTCCACCAATCTAGACTACCCTATAAGACAGTCCAGGAGGAGCTGAGGAATAGGCACCCACACATAGGGCCATGTTACCCTACGTATGAGAACCATCAGCACCATCAGTTTGACAGCTCAGTGGAAGTAGAGATATATGCACCCACATAAAGGCAGTCAATCCCCACATGAGCAACATTTGTATCAGCAGTAGCAGGTAGTACAACCCCCAGTACAGGACTACTGACTAGTTGAACAGGGTCGGCATTCTTTGCCTCTAATTCAATGAAACCTGGGTCGACTGGAACACCCCAGCCATACGCAGTATCAGAGCCAGACCACTCATCCAGTTCATCACTCAGGCTTTCCCTGACGGCTAAAGTATCACCAAGCCTAGTCCGGTGTAAACCACCAGAGAGGACAGGGGGCGGTGGGATCAACATTGCCCGCAGGTCATCAGAACAGGTGGACGGGGGGATGTGATATTCAGACAGTGGACCTACCTGAGGCTCCACTATGACCTTCGAGCGGTCAAATCCTATAGCTTCGCCAGTGAAACGTGGCACAGAGGAGGGCCTCGCGACCCCCTGAGATTCGGGTAAATTTAGCTCGGAGGAACTTTAGACTCCCGCCAGCCTTTTACCTTCACACGCGATACAGCATGATCAGTCGCTGACCTGGGACGCAATTTCATCCCATGACCAGTACAGCCATCAACAATCTGGGTTGCTAAAGGGCGTAGGGAATTACCGGCTACACAAAACATATCACTGTTTGATGACAGGAGGGATGCTGGCGGGGCACGGGGACCCATCCTAAGGGGAGAGCCCAGGAAGACAGTTTAGATCAAACTGGACATAGACAGTAGATCACTACTCTCTACTACCTGGCGCAACTTTGGAACCCAAACAAAATAACCCTTACTCACCAGGGAATACCAAACCAGTCTACCAAATAATGCCCTTTCATCAAGCTTGTTACGCTTTACCGTTGACTAAATGACATAGCAAGGGCAACTCACACGTAATAACGACACATCAGGAACCACACCGTAGAACAGCTCATAAGGAGTCTTTTCACCCTGGTTGGGCAGCCGATTGCGAAGATAACAAACAGTAGCATTCTGCTGAGCAGTGTACATCATCGACAACTCATGCACTGCCCCAACCGAGATCAACCATTCCTCGAACCACTTCACTAAAAAATTCCTAAGCCCTATCAGAACTCAAACACTTGAACACAAACCCAGGTAGCTGAGGCATACACCTAAGGAGGGCACCCAGGGGAAGGACCAGGGGCACAGTAAGACAAAGACGCGATCTCCGTCGAACAACGGAACGTACCCAGGTGCCCCAAGGATCCTAAGAGAGAAAAAATATCTACCAAGTAATCATGCCAAAGAATCTCCACGCTTGCTGGACTAGGGCCATGACGGCCTCCACTTCGGCTCCCCAGCATGGGCGATGTCCGGCGCTGCGAAACCTGGGATCACAGAGGGTGGGGAAACGTTAGGGATAGGTCGAGATTTGAGGTATGGGAGAATGGAGACGTGGATGAAAGTCGCAAGTCGCAAGGGCAGAATTCGAAAATTTATCGCTATGATGCGAAGAGCAGAGCCGAGGCATGTAAAGGTCCTAATATCCTGCCGTTGACGATCAGTCAATCCCAAATCCCCCCCCCTCTATCTCTCGACTTAACCGGTTGGGGGGTAGAGGGACGGAGCAGCACCCGTAGTAGTGCTGTCCATACCCCCCTGCTTCCTACCACCTCCAGAATCTCCAGGTCCCGACGCGTAGGTCGTTCTTGTTCCTCTGGCGAACCCTACGGCAGTGCCGGCGGTCCGCCAGATTGAGCTGATGATCTGCCAGCTTGATCGAAAAATTCTCCAGAAGGTAGCACAGAGCCACTAGAGCGCAAGCTCATGCCAGTAGCCGACCGTCGGCTGGGCAGAGCAAAGGTGGTCACAGACGACGTAGACAGTAGTGGAACATCAGCAGGGAGCTTGGTCGGCTTGGCAACCTCCGGTTTCGCAGGCAGAGCCTCAAACACCGGAGATATGTTAGGGACGTCAAGGTCGCGAGCAGACGAAGACAGGGTATCTCCACCGATGTCCAGGCTAGTCGCCGACTTGAGTCTGCACGTCACAGTCATCTTCGACAGAAGGGAGGGGGCGACAGACGGCAGGGGAGGAAAAAGAAGGGAAGATGGAGGAATCGTGAGGGGGTGTGGCTTCCACGATGGCGGAAGGATTCTCTTCCCCGGCAGCAGAGGCCGTAGGTGCGCGCACATCCAGCCAATCATTAGGGACCTTCAGCTCCTCAGGAAGGACGGAGTCGCAGCCATTGCTCACATTGACATGGCGCATACCCCGCGACCAAGAAGGACCATTCCGAAGATGGAAGCCGGTGGGAGGTCCACGCGGAAGTTGCATGGTAGAAAGCATGCAGTGGATAGAATGATGGACCGTATAACCTATCAGCTTAAACACTTCAAAGAGTGGAGAGATGCTTGCACGGTCAAACGCGCCAATCTATACACGGAGATGAGAATGATTAAAGGGACAGGCGAACCACAAAAGACACCACCGGTGGAAGAGGCGGAAGCCTGGAACCTAAGCCTAGAACCTAAGCCAGGAATCTTAAGCCTGGCACAGGCAATACAGCGCGTGTCAGAGAACCAGGGGACGCAGCCTACAGAAAGCTGTCACTATGTCATGAAGGGGCGGGATGACACAGTCTACGGGAAGCTGACACAGTACAGAAAAGCAGTTACTATCTACAGCTATAGTTCTAAGGAAGTACAGTAGTAGTCACCAAGACATAAAACGATCGTGTGAACCGCAATTGATGCTGATAAAGGTATTGCATGTTTCGGCCCAGCCCAGACGTGAACGGTATGTCCCGTCTTCCTGAACGGGTTTTTGGACATCTGCAGGTGGCGTGGTTTGCCCCTGCCCCCGCCCCTGCCCCCGCCCCCGCCCCGCCCCGCCCCCCCGCCCCGCCCCCGCCCCCGCCCCGCCCCCGCCCCCGCCCCCCCCCGCCCCGCCCCCGCCCCCGCCCCCGCCCCCGCCCCCGCCCCCCGGCCCCGCCCGCCACCGCCACCGCCACCGGCCCCGGCCCGCCACCGCCACCGCCACCGCCACCGCCACCGGCCCCGGCCCCGGCCCCGGCCCCGCCACCGCCACCGCCACCGCCACCGCCACCGCCACCGCCACCGCCACCGCCACCGCCACCGCCACCGCCACCGCCACCGCCACCGCCACCGCCACCGCCACCGCCACCGCCACCGCCACCGCCACCGCCACCGCCACCGCCACCGCCACCGCCACCGCCACCGCCACCGCCACCGCCTCTGCTCCACGTACGGCCCTGAGGTGGGGTCCGTGGGCTATTTATAGCACTAGTGCCCTAGGGGATTGTTTCGTCCATTGTGATGCTTACATGTTTCGCCTCTATTTTTTGACGACAACTCTGCTCCCAAACCTATGTACACGCACATTTTTAAGTGGTTCAAATTTGAAATGTTTGCTCAAAACACCCTTAAATCAAATTGTTAACCGTTAATTGTAGCTATTTGGCCTAACCTGAGCTCAAATTCGTTCGTGCGATGCTCATATGTGCTCTGGTCAGAAATTGTACGGTATAAATAAGTCTTGTATGGCACCACTTTGGACCTCGTGCAATAAGTATACCCCCCCCCCCCCCCCCCCCCCCCCCCCCGACACACACACATTCCAAATGCAATTATTAGACCACCCATGAGCGAGTAGGCCTTGGTATGGGCAGTCCATTGGAACCACTTTGGACCTCGTGCAATAAGTATATATATCCCCCCCTCTCCCCCCAACCCACACACAAACCGACAGCAACCGAATCGAATAGAAACGCCGCCGTTCTTCTTTTCTTTTCACCAATAATACCCCACTCGAGTGCCCCTCTTGTGCTAAGTACATCTGGAAGTACAGCATGGCTGCCCACTGGAAGGGGAAGCATGGTAGAGAGGTGGCGCCAACTGGTCTGCGGGAGCTACAGACCAAGGAGTTAGAGTTTATGGGGAAGACTGCCAAGCAGTTGAAGCCAGGCAGATAGACCTTAAGGGGCAGTGACCAGACCAGAATCATAATTAAAAAAACATACCATGTGCAACATTTTGTTTTTTAATTTCGTTTTAGAGTGCCTGTGCTGGGTCTGATTTTTTTTTTCCTCCAGGGACGGCAAAGGGTGGCTTAAGTACTTGGACAACCTGGAGGGGGGTGCAGAACTGTTATTGTCCGTTGCATTGGACACTGAGTTGGCAAAGTGCATACCGGATCCTGGTGCCTCCAGGACCCGAGTTGCCTGCCGCCAGGCCGTAGGCTAGCTGTTATTGACTGATATATATATTAGTCTCTGAGTCGGCATAATGCACACCGGTACCCGTTCCCTCCTGGTACCGTGTTGCCTGCCGCCAGGCCACAGGCTAGCTGTGGCCTGCACGTGACTGCAGTACCCTGCAGTACACATCTCTATTCTATATGATTGCGCCTGTTGCGCTTAATAGCATCTTCTCCTCCATCGAGCCTATGCCATTGTAAAGAACTTACATCAAAAGGTTATGTGCGCCATCTTCAGATAGACGCTAACGAAGAACAGCCGCTGATTTCCGCATTCGGAATCAGTTCCCCTCTGACTAGTCGAAGGCCCGAGATTTAACTAAGCACCTGGACTCCCTGTGCGGATCCAACTTCCCGCTGCTCCGCCTGCCGCTTCCTACCAAGAATCTTTGGATCTGCCACTGCGTCCTATGACTGGAGCAAGCAAGAGCGACCACTGGTCACCGAAATCTATGAAGTGAGTATAAGACGACGCCCTTACCGAGATCCACACAGCGCTGTATTGATCCCAGACGATCAACTTGCTTGCGAACCAGCTTAAGAGAAGCTCCCGTCGTAGAACATTGCCGCTCGGCAAATTTCACCACCACCAATCCGCTGGATCCCTTTGGATCGCCGATCCCCACAAGCACTCCATCCCCACTTCCCCTGCCCCGCCCTCGTAATTCCCCACAACCCAACACTCCGACCTACAACGCCAAGACTCCCACACAGAAGACCTCATCATGCAACACCCCAGGATCTTCACCGGCAACAATCTTTACACCTGGCTTTGCGCCAGGGTGCATATACTCCTCGACCTCAAGTCCGATAGAGACACCATTGCCATCGCCTTCGACTGCCAACAGCCGGTGGTCGATGGTGAGCCTCCTAACTCTGATGGTTACCCTGCTGAGGACATTACTGACCCTGTTGTTGCGGGTGCTGATCCAGCTGTTCCAGCCCGTGGTGTCCCCAACAGGATCTCCACCTGGAAAAACAACAAGGCATTCAAGATGATTCTTGATCGGGTGTCAGACGCAATCCAGACGGCCATCCATGCTCACACAGATATGGCCACTAAAGCCTTCAGGTTTCTGGACTCCCTATACTCTGAGGAAGGCAGCAAGCTAGAGTACTCTACCATGACTAACCTCTATGCCATACGTATGACTACCACTGAATCTTTGCAGACCTACCTCTCCAGGGCAGCTGACATGTACGCCCAAGTCCCCAAGATCCAAGGTACTTCCACCTGTTCTGTCAGCAACTTCCTCAATATTGTTGTCAAAGGACTCAACTCACGTCCTGAATATGATGGATACATCAACCAGTTCAACCCTACAGCAATCACCACATTTGCCTCACTCCAAAGTGCAATCTTTAACTGGTGCCTAGTGAAGAGCGTTGACCCTGCCCCATCCCCAGAGGAGGCTGAACTGGCTGCTGCAGCCTACAGAGTCAGAAGACCATTCAACAGCAGGAACCTCCCCACCAGAGACAGGAGAGACACCTACAAGAAGATGACCTGCTGGAACTGTGGAGGAATCGGTCATAGCTCCAGAGAATGCATCAGTGAGGACACTGACCTGGCTTTCAAAACAGCTGACTCAGATGAAGCTGACCACGGATCTAAGTCACCTCCCAAGCAGAGATCAGGAGATGACAAGGACTCTGACGACAAGAAGATCCACAAGAAGACCTATGACAGGAGGCAGCAACGCCCCAGAAGATACCAAAGCAAGGGACGCCATGCCCATGTTGCTGATGGTGATTAGTCTACCTCAACCTCCAACTCTGACAGTGAGGGTGAGGAAAACAACTTCCTGTCCCTGGCACTGGATGAAGACAACCCCCAACCCATGAGATTTGCTACATCAACCAGAGGCAAGTCTGTTTCATTTTCCTTGCCACATGATCCCCTGGCTGATACAGCATTCTTTGGACATATAAGTGCTGATGATGAATGCACCATAGGAGATGAGGATGAAGTTTTACAGGCAGCACTGCAGACAGAATGGATCATAGATAGTGCAGCACACTTTCATGCAACAATTAACATCTCCTACCTGCATGACATTCAGGATCTTTCACAGCCTATTAGGCTGCAGCTGGCAGATCAAGACTCTCCACCTATCTTCTGCAAGCAGATAGGGAAGGCCAAGATCCAGGGCCATGGCAGAGCTCTGATCATCCTGGACAGTGTACTCCTTGATGACTGCAACATGCCCAACATCATTAGCATTAATGCAGCCACCAACCTGTGCCCAGACCTCCAAGTACACCTGTCCAAGACCAAAGCCACCCTCTCCATTCCAAGACCATCTGGTACCAAACTACTCCTATCATGCCCCAAAAGGCATGGACTCTACCTCACTCAAACTTCCCCAGTTACCACCAGTAATCTCTCTGTGGGACCTCCCACTACCTACATCATGAAGGTTACCAAGACTCCATCACCTCACACTGACCTTGAGACAGGGCAGTTCCCACCCACTCATGTGGAGGCAGACCAAGACCTTCAGGATCTCCCCTCTACTTCTGAACCATCTGCACCCCACACTGACCTTGAGACAGGGCAGTTCCCACCCACTCATGTGGAGGTAGACCAAGACCTTCAGGATCTCCCCTCTACCACTGATGCATCTACATCCAACACTGACCTTGAGACAGGGCAGTTCCCACCCACTCATGTGGAGGTAGACCAAGACCTTCAGGATCTCCCCTCTACCACTGATGCATCTACATCCAACACTGACCCTGACTCAGGGCAGTTCCCACCCACTCATGTGGAGGTAGACCAAGACCTTCAGGATCTCCCCTCTACCACTGATGCATCTACATCCAACACTGACCCTGAGCTTATGCACTATCCTTTCGACCGAAGATGATCATGGACCCCAGGTGCTGTGCCTATCCTGGAGGAAAAGTGCTGTGTGTCAACCGCCTTAGCATGAACTGGAGTCCCATGGACTTTACCGACCTTTGTCAATATCCTTGCTCCACCCAGTCTGGCCCCCAAATCGTTTGATGAGTTCTTTGCCCAGATCTGCCACCAGCTTGACCTTGATGGTTTCCCCAGCATGCCAGGCACCTAATAGTTACAAACATTGCTCCCCATCTGTTGTATTAGACTTGAACACTCTAGAATTTACTAGATTGCCTGTCACCTGTACTGCCCCATGTACTTTCACAGGCTGCCAATTTTAAATTTAGAATTATTATAGTCTCTACATGATATCTGTGCTTTAATTTAGGTTCAACCTATGTAGCTCACCCAAATTATGGGGGGACTAGTCCAGACATCCTGTCTAAGACAAATCCTCTAGTCTCAAATCATGCAACTCTCGTAACCAAGGATATCACACAAGATTTTACCAAGCCTGTAATTTCCTTTTCAGCCCCTAAGCAGCCTCTCTGCCATTTAGCCTGCAGCACTTTTGCAGTATTCAGCACAGCCTCATAGCAGCCTATCTGCTCTAGCCTGCAGCCTATCTGCAGTTTCCCATCAGCTTCCCAGCAGCCTTTCTGCTACCTAGCCTGCAGCCTATCTGCAGTTTTCCTACCCAAGCCAGCTACCCCAGTAGACTGACATTTCTTTGAAGACCCCTGCTAAAATGATTTCCCCCTTTAGCTCTTAGATATTCCCCAAAGTCTACCTAGCTTTTATATTATTATTTCCTTATGCCCCTCAGTCAATTCCAGGAATTCTTGAGCTCAAGAATACCTTGAATTGGGGGGGATGTTATTGACTGATTTATATATCAGTCTCTGAGTCGGCATAATGCACACCGGTACCCGTTCCCTCCTGGTACCGTGTTGCCTGCCGCCAGGCCACAGGCTAGCTGTGGCCTGCACGTGACTGCAGTACCCTGCAGTACACATCTCTATTCTATATGATTGCGCCTGTTGCGCTTAATAGCATCTTCTCCTCCATCGAGCCTATGCCGTTGTAAAGAACTTACATAAAAACTAGCTATGGCCTGCACATGTCTGCGGGATCCCCCTGCCGACTTTCCTTTCTCTATAGTCGCACTAGTCGACCTCTTTAACATCTTCAATTCAGTCTCTTATCGTGTCACCACGCTATCCATTGAAAGGTTATCGGCCCTCTCCCGAAGGAACGCCACTGCGCCTGTGCCAAGGACGATATTCTGCCCTGCACAAGGTGATAGTTTCCCCTCTGACTTGCTCGACGGCTTGAGTACTGCTTTGGTCATGGATTGCCCACGCTCCGTCGTCTGGAATCTACTACCTGCGCTGCCTCGTAGACGCAGTCCAGAAGTCTGAGTAGATCTTTGACGTGAGCTTTTAACTTACTAGATCATACACAGCGTTCCACAATCCTCCGAGATTGTTTGTGCACAGATATTCAGCTCTGCACACCATGCATCGTACCCCCCCCCCCCCCCCCCCCCCCCGCCCTGCTACTACCATCACCATTTCAGAACACCTGGATCCCTTCGGATCCCCCTTCGCTGTCAACACTCCCTCCCCCCTACCTCCGAACTGCACGACCAAGACTGAAGACTGTTGCCATAGACGCCGCGATGCCAAATCCCCCTAACGGGGAACCGGCAAAAGGTGACGAGTATCCTATGGAAAATAGTCATTACCCCAATCTTGACCATGCTAATGCGACTATTGCGAGCCGTGCTGTTGACCACATAACAGTAGTAAAGAATTCTCAGGCTCTTAATGAAATTCTCAGGCACTGCTCAGAGCCCATTCAACAGGCCATCATGGCTCACACTGATGTTGCTGCTAAAGCTTACGGTTCCTGAAGGCCACCTATGGAGAACGCAACTCTGACCTGGAGACTAGTGCAGTCAGATCCATGTACAACCTCATCATGTCTCCCTCTGAGTCCCTCCAGGTCTACCTCGCCAGGAGCTATGAGCTGTACTCTTTGCTTCCCCAAGTCAATGGCCATAGCAACACCTCCATCCCTGCATTTCTCAGCATCATTGTGCAGGTATCAGCATCAATTGCGGTTCACTCAATCGTTTTATGTCTTGGTGACTACTTTTGTACTTCCTTAGAACTATAGGTACAGATAGTAACTCCTTTTCTGTTTATACTGTGTCACCTTCCCGTAGACGGTGTCATCCTTCATTCCTTCATGACACAGTGACAGCTTCCTGTAGGCTGCGTCCCCTGGTCCTTTGACACGCGCTGTATAGCATGTACCCTGATTAGGTTCCCGGCTTTCTCCCCTTCCACCACTGGTGCCCTTTGTGGTTCCCCAGTCGCTGTAATTATTCTCATCTACGTGTATAGATTGGCGTGTTTGACCGCTGCGAGTATCTCTCCACTCTTGAAGTGTATAAGCTGATAGCAGGGAATGTCAGCCCGCCCCCGGAGTACAGTGGATTCAGATCATCTTTCCACAACTCTGTCTGCCCTGATTTTGCATCATTTCAGACACAAATCACCAGGTACCAAGTCTCCAACCAGATCTCTGACTCCATCATCTCCCCTGAAGAGACTGATCACATGGCAGCTGCTGCTTTCAAAGGACGACCAAGGAAGGACCGTGTCCCATCAGCTCAGATGACCTGCTGGAACTGTGGTGGCTTTGGCCACAACTCCACTACCTGCACCAGTGCTGACACCAACCTGGCACACAGGCCTACATCTACATCTGCCACCAGAGGATCCCCATCACCCCCTGCAAGGGGTGACGCAGCCAAGAGGTCCTCCAGCAACTCCAAGTCTCCTAGAAGGGACAACAGAAGCTCCAATAGGGAGACCAAGAACTACAGCCGCCGTGACAACACCAGACATGCTCATGTAGCTGATGATGAATGCTACACATCACAGTCTACAACAGACAATGAGGAGGAGCATTACATTACATTACATTACATTACATGTTAAAGTCTACTTGACACCGCGAGGGTGTATGAGACTCTGTGCTTTAAACAAAAAGAAAAAGCACCCACAAAGCAAAAAACCCCATTACATCAGGGGTGTGTCGAGGACAAACAAACCAAACTCCCAACCACCGTTTTGGTGGCGTAGGTATTAAACCCCTTAGAGCAGGACCCAGATCTCAACCACTTACAGTGGCGGAGGTAAGAAGCTAACAAATGAGATGTCTCAAGAAGAAAAAAAGGGATAATAAATTACGGTGCCACTAAGCAGTCCAGGGCTTCCTGTCTTGCTCTTCTACAAGTAGAAAGATAGTCGGCTAGGTTGCTCCAAAAAGACTTAGTGCCATTTCCATTCATAAAGGTTCTGAATGTGGAATCGCAGAATTCCACATTCCATACGGTTAAGTCGGTATCCTCATGGACATGCCTATAAATATCTGTAAACAGATTCTGGTAGCGGAGGCGAATATCATTATAAAAAGGGCACTCAAACATATGCATTTCATCCTCAGTTTTTTGGAACCCACACATTTGACAGTGTCTCATTGAGCGAGGGATGTGTGCTCTATCCACCACCCTCATTCTTTCTGTGTTCAGCCAATGGGAACCCATTCTAAACTGTGCTATAGAACGAATCTGATCCTGCTTATGTAAGGCGGATGTAAAGGGAATCAAGCCATTCTCATCATTGCTGTTGGCTGCGAACCATTTTTGGTATCGGAGGCGTTTTAAAGCCAACCCTTCTCTCATCAGGGATGTCTCTAACTGCATTGGTGTCACTTGGGTACTTAAACCTCCATGACTCAAAAACTTCAGACATAATACCTTCGACATCGACAGCCTCCAAAATGTTGATGTTTTTACTGGATCCTAGCTTGTGGAGAGCACAACGCAAGTCATGAACCCAGCCAGTGTTGGAGTCAAAAGATTCCTCAAGAGCCATTCTAATGAGATCCTCAGGTTCTTTATGTATGGTCTTGTTCCAGAAGCGCAAAGCTTGTTTAAGCCAAGCAAAACACAACGGGGTTCTACCCAGCTCTTCCATGATAATATTAGATGTAGTAGATTGGCAAACACCCAACATTTGTTTAAGTATACCTCTATGCCATTTCTCACAAGCATGGTCATTTGAGATAAGTGTGTTGTTCAGAATAGAAGGAGCCCACACCTCACAGCCAAAATTCAGGATAGGTTGTACAAGAGAATCAAACAGGTGGGTGAGAATATCAATATTGTATATCTCCATAGTATGGCATCGCCTACGAAGCATGTGGTGTGCCTTTTGGGCCTTAGTGAGCATCCTAGAAAAAGCAGCTTTTGCACGATTGCTTGAGTCACCATCCACAAAGAGGGATCCCAAGTAGATAAAAGATAACTTTGTAGAAAGTTGTGCTCCATCATAGACAAATCTGTAATCAGGATCCATGCGGGCCTCATCACAGAATTGTTTGTTGAAAACGACAATCTCAGTTTTCTTTATATTCACAGCCATCTTAGTAGCCTCGCAGAAATCTCTCAGGCAGTCAAGCATCGCTTGCATATCTGCCGGGGATTCTGCCATTATAGCTAGGTCATCAGCATAAAGTAACAGTTGCAGAATCTTTCCCCTAAGCTCAGCCCCTACATTTGGGAGCTTGGATTGGAGGAACGATTCAATTCTATCAATGAACAGACCGAATAGGAGTGGGGATAGGGGGTCTCCTTGTTTAACTCCTACAAGGGATGGAAAGGAGGATCCAATGTCCCCATGTAGGCGAACTTGGAAAACAACATGATTATACATGGACTTCAGAATACTGAGATAGGGGTCCTTGACTCCTAGCCTTGCTAAGCAATCCCATAGCAAGTCTCTGTTGACCCAATCATAAGCCTTCTTGAAATCAACAAAAGCCACAAAGAGTGGTTTTTTCTTTTCTCTATATTTATCTACAATATGGTTAAGAATGAATGATGCATCTGCAGTACCCCTACCACTTCTAAATCCATATTGGCCAGCGGCTCTGAGGTTGAATTCTTCTGACCAATCATCTAGTCTACGTAGCATGCAAAGGGAGAAGCATAACCTCATGGCCCTAGCCATGATTGATGGACCCCAGCCACTCCAGTATGCTGATTCACCATAAGGCAAGTCCACATCCCTGTCCCTGCCCAGTACCTCTTTGGATGACAATGCTTTCTTTGGCCGCATGAGTGATAAAGATGACTGCCTAGAATTTGATTCCAGCTCCTCCTATGATGCCTTGCCAGAACTAATCTCCAGTGATGATGACAGTGATGATGATTACATTACATTACATTACATTACATGTTAAAGTCTACTTGACACCGCGAGGGTGTATGAGACTCTGTGCTTTAAACAAAAAGAAAAAGCACCCACAAAGCAAAAAACCCCATTACATCAGGGGTGTGTCGAGGACAAACAAACCAAACTCCCAACCACCGTTTTGGTGGCGTAGGTATTAAACCCCTTAGAGCAGGACCCAGATCTCAACCACTTACAGTGGCGGAGGTAAGAAGCTAACAAATGAGAAGTCTCAAGAAGAAAAAAAGGGATAATAAATTACGGTGCCACTAAGCAGTCCAGGGCTTCCTGTCTTGCTCTTCTACAAGTAGAAAGATAGTCGGCTAGGTTGCTCCAAAAAGACTTAGTGCCATTTCCATTCATAAAGGTTCTGAATGTGGAATCGCAGAATTCCACATTCCATACGGTTAAGTCGGTATCCTCATGGACATGCCTATAAATATCTGTAAACAGATTCTGGTAGCGGAGGCGAATATCATTATAAAAAGGGCACTCAAACATATGCATTTCATCCTCAGTTTTTTGGAACCCACACATTTGACAGTGTCTCATTGAGCGAGGGATGTGTGCTCTATCCACCACCCTCATTCTTTCTGTGTTCAGCCAATGGGAACCCATTCTAAACTGTGCTATAGAACGAATCTGATCCTGCTTATGTAAGGCGGATGTAAAGGGAATCAAGCCATTCTCATCATTGCTGTTGGCTGCGAACCATTTTTGGTATCGGAGGCGTTTAAAGCCGACCCTTCTCTCATCAGGGATGTCTCTAACTGCATTGGTGTCACTTGGGTACTTAAACCTCCATGACTCAAAAACTTCAGACATAATACCTTCGACATCGACAGCCTCCAAAATGTTGATGTTTTTACTGGATCCTAGCTTGTGGAGAGCACAACGCAAGTCATGAACCCAGCCAGTGTTGGAGTCAAAAGATTCCTCAAGAGCCATTCTAATGAGATCCTCAGGTTCTTTATGTATGGTCTTGTTCCAGAAGCGCAAAGCTTGTTTAAGCCAAGCAAAACACAACGGGGTTCTACCCAGCTCTTCCATGATGATGATGATGACTATGTGGGCTATGCTGGCAGTGACACAGATGATGACAGTGACAATCATGATTCCTACCAGACAGCTCTCCAGACAGAATGGCTTTTAGACTGTGCAGCCCATTCCCACTGCACCAGTAACCCCTCCAATTTTGTATGACATTCAGTATCTTCCCCATCCTGTTAGACTGCAACTGGCTGACCTTGGAGTATCTCCTCTCATCTGTCTAGCTACTGAAAGGAAAAGCCCACATCAGAGGCCACAGAGGCTGCCTGATCATCCTCCAAAATGTTCTCCTTGCCCCTCCTCTGACCACAGCCAACATCATCAGCATGCATGCAGCACACACGCTCTCTCCACATCTCCAAGTTCACATGACCAGTGATGCTGCCACCCTCTCAATACTGGCACATGTGGGTACCAAGACGCTTCTCTCCTGCCCCCAAAGGCATGGCCTCTACTTCACTAGAACTCCTAAGACTCCCTCATCAGCTCCCCCTCTCCCTATCTCCACTATCTCCTCCACCTGCTGCCCCCCTAACCCCTGCTCACCTGTAAGCCTCGTGATAATAACCCAGCCTGGCTGCATCCAGCCCCAGCCTGCACCCAGCCTGAAATCACCCCCAGCCCAGCCTGTCCTGCAATACAATGATGACTTTGCCGGCAGCTACACCATTCCCCCTCTCAGCTCTAGTGACACCACAGCCCCAGTCCAAGCCTATGATGATGATGACTTGCCTGCCCTGGACCATGTTTGTGGACCATCCCTGCTCTAGTCAGACAATGGGGGGGAATTTACATCACAGTCACACCAAGATGATCTCTACACCACCTCATCTCACGACTTCATCCCAGACCCTGAATCCTCTACGTACCACCTATGTCCAGCAACTTCCCACTGTTCCCTTCAATGACCTCTGCAACCTGATAGAAGCACAAGCCAGAGTAGAAATGGACCTCATGCTAGACCAAGCCAGGACTGCATATGAAGATGTCCACTGCCCTATAGATGGACAAGGCTCCTGCACCCAGTTAGAACTTTCACATGCCCTCAGGTTTGACCAGTGGCTTCCCTCAGCTACTTCCTTCTCCCCTGATTAGCCCCACACCCATGTCAACATGAACACCTACCCAGTCTAGTTCCTTAACAACTCTGGCCTCCCCAGAACCAGGTTTGGAACCCTGCTCACCACCCTCAACAACTCTCCCTCTTCTCTTATAGCCCTTAGCATAAGACCCAGATAGCCTTTACCCATCCTCATCAGCCAGTTCACCAGCCGGTTCCCCACTCTGCTAGCATCTGAGCATCACAAATTCCCCAGTAGACATACACATGCATATATAGCAGTCCTTCCCCAGTCTGTGGACCTCTTCTCAACCACATCAACAGACTGCAGCACATGGTCCACTCCTATCCCACCATATATATCTACAGCTGACAGGCCTACCCTCCAGTGGGCCATCTGCCTGCAAGCAGCTATGGTCCAAGCACATGCAAGAGTCTTGGCTGCCTGGCCCAAAATGCTCATGCACCCCATCAACTGTGCATACCCTGGAGGAAGAGTAGTCTGTGTCAACAATCTGAGCATGCACTGGAACCCCATGGACTTCTGGTTCATCAATATGCTGGATACCCTTAGGATGTCTAAGAGGTCATTATCCACTCTCTTAGCAAAAATACACCAGCAGCTGGACCTTGATGGATACCCAGCATCTGGCACCTAGATATAAACCTAGAGTTCTTTGCACCTTTTATTTTGCTTTAGCCTTGAACACTCTAGGATTAAAATTTGTACTGCCTTATGTACTCATATCTTGTACAACCTTATGTACAGATATTTATTTTGTTTTTTTAGACTCCCTCATGTTTACTGCAAAGATGCCTGCAAACTCTAATATAGGATGCTCCAAAAGTATGGAGGGACTAGCACAGACATCGTGTCTGAATTCTCCCATCTCAAATCATGCACACGTCTCGTAACCAAGCAAGCTTGCAAACCGGCAGCTTCCTTCTCCCTTTCCTAGCAGCCTCTCTGCAACCTAGCCTGCAGCCTATCTGCAGTTACCTCCCAGCTTCCTAGCAGCCTTTCTGCAACTTAGCCTGTAGCCTACCTACAGTTTCTCACCAGCTTCTTAGCAGCCTCCCTGCAGCCTAGCCTGCAGCCTATCTGCATTTTCCTTTTAGCTCCCTAGCAGCCCCCTTGAACTAGCCTGCTGCATCTATGCAGTTTCCTACCAAGGCCAGCTACCTCAATAGACTGACATTACTCTGAAGACCTTTGCTAATATGCCTTGCCCCCTTGGACCCTGTTATGCATAATTTATTATTTACAGCTTTCCATATCAGCTATTAGCAATCCTCTCAGGCTTTATCAGCCTTTATATTATTATCCTTTTCTTATGCCCCTCAGTTAATTCCAGGAATTATTGAGATCAAGAATACCTTGAATTGGGGGGGATGTTATTGTCCGTTGCATCGGACACTGAGCTGGCATAGTGCATACCGGATCCTGGTGCCTCCAGGACCCGAGTTGCCTGCCGCCAGGCCGTAGGCTAGCTATGGCCTGCACATGGTTAATTCCAGGAATTATTGAGCTCGAGAATACCAGGAATTGGGGGGGGTGTTATTCCCCGACTTATATGTCAGCACTTGAGTAGGCAAAGTACGCACAGGACTCTGTTCCCATCACGTCCCGCGTCGTCTGCCGCCAGGCGTCCAGGCTAGCTATGGCCTGCACGCCACTATGCAGTAATATGCAGTACGCATTATATCTTCTCTATATATCGCTCTATTGCGCTTAATAGCTATGTTCACTCTATTGGGTCTGCAGTGTAAACAACTACGACAGAAACTTGGGCCCGTCCGGAGGGTCATCGACTGGCACGGTAACTGGAATCTATATGCGATGTCGGCTCGACCGACTACCGCATACTTACAATCCGGTTTCCTTAATCCCACCATGGCACGTCCTTGGAGGTCCTAGCGACAATTCTTGAATGTTCAATTTTTCATTTCTGAAGGAGATCCATGGAATCCGAATCTGGAATCTGGAATCCGAAAAGGTAACCCGACATTAAACGTTTGTGCCTTCCCAAATGTTACACCTGGGCATCGCGCGCCCGGTATTAAACGTTTCTACCTTCCCAAATGTTACACCTGAACATATAGTGGCCCGATTAAACAAGAACATATCCAAATCCTCGTGCATTTCACTGGCAAGCTTTCTGGTTTATTTGGAAGAAAAGATAACGCCTGGAAGGCGGGGCATGGTGTTAAGGGGACCCTCCCGCATGCTGCAGGCTGGGGAAGTCACCATGGCAGACATGGTAAGCGTCACCCTCTAGGCGGTAGGGACTCTTTCATGCGACGTGTGGCAAGAATGCTGGTACAAGAGGCAATAGATTCTCTATGCAGCTTAGATACGAGTTTCATTACCCACAACTGTGTACGTATGTGAGTGTTTACACATACATACACACATACACATTTCACTCAGCACTTGCTTGTGGGCTACCCCACTTTAGTCTACCCCTGGACTGTAACAACTAACTAAACTAACTAACTAACTTGAATTACTTAGCAGTTGTTCGTGTGGGTACGCAGGCTTACAGGGCCTGCAATGCAAAAAGGGCAGATGTAGAGGTGGTGGGTGGTACATAGCGGTGGTGGGTAGAGGTGGTGGGTGGTGGGTAGCTGTGGTGGATGGTAGGTAGCAGTGGTGGGAGGAGGGTGGTGGGTAGAGGTGGTGGGAGGTGGGTGGTGAGTAGTGGTGGTGGGAGGTCGGCTGTGAGTGGTGGCGGTGAGAGGTAGGTGGTGGGTAGAGGTAGTCAGAGGTGGAAGGTGGGTGGTGGGTAGCGGTGGTGGGTGGCGATGGCGGGAGGTGGCTATCAGTGGTGGGAGGTGGGTAGCGGTGGTTGGTGGTGGGTATTAGTATTAGTATTAGTATTAGTATTAGTATTAGTATTAGTATTAGTATTAGTATTAGTATTAGTATTAGTATTAGTATTAGTATTAGTATTAGTATTAGTATTAGTATTAGTATTAGTATTAGTATTAGTATTAGTATTAGTATTAGTATTAGTATTAGTATTAGTATTAGTATTAGTATTAGTATTAGTATTAGTATTAGTAGTGGTAGTAGTAGTAGCGGGGGTAGTGGGAAGTGGCGGTATGGGGGTAGCGGTGGGTGGAATTAGAAGTAGTAGCGGGGGTGGTGGGTGAAAGCTTATCATGAATGAATTTGAGTTGTAATAACCCATATAATTATGAATAAATAAGTAAACATAAATACGATCAGGATACACAAAATAAATAAAGATGATGAATAATACATACAAACGATGAATAAATAAGAACGACAAATAAATAAAAACGGCGAAATATAAGAACAGCGAATAAGTAATACGCATACATATGATCGGGATACGATAAATACACAAAAACAATGAATAATAAATAAAACATTAACACGAGTAATACATAAAAACAATGAATGATAAATAAAACATTAACACGAGTAATGTATAAAAACAATGAATAATAAATAAAACATTGACACGACAAATAATGACCCCCCCTCCTTGAATGCATAAATAAATTAATCATTAAATATATAAATCAATGAATATGACAAACCCACCTCCTTGAATGCATAAATAAATTAATCATTAAATATATAAAGCAATGAATATGACGAACCCACCTCCTTGAACACACAATACATACATACATACATACATACATACATACATACATACATACATACATACATACATACATACATACATACATACATACATACATACATACATACATACATACATACATACATACATACATACATACATACATACATACATACATACATACATACATACATACATACATACATACATACATACATACATACATACATACATACATACATACATACATACATACATACATACATACATACATACATACATACATACATACATACATACATACATACATACATACATACATACATACATACATACATACATACATACATACATACATACATACATACATACATACATACATACATACATACATACATACATACATACATACATACATACATACATACATACATACATACATACATACATACATACATACATACATACATACATACATACATACATACATACATACATACATACATACATACATACATACATACATACATACATACATACATACATACATACATACATACATACATACATACATACATACATACATACATACATACATACATACATACATACATACATACATACATACATACATACATACATACATACATACATACATACATACATACATACATACATACATACATACATACAAACATACATTAAAAAAAAAAAAAACATAAATAAATACTCCTCCTCCTCCTCCTCCTCCTCCTCCTTACTTCTACCTCTAATACTTATAATGCTAATACTAATAATCACAATAATAATAATAATAATAATAATAATAATAATAATAATAATAATAGGAGGTTAAAAAAAAAGCAGCAGACGTTTAGCCTAAAAAACATGAGGGGGGCTGACCCCCCCCTCCCCCCCCCCCCCCCCCCCTTTAAATATAAATACTTTTTTTTACAACTTAGATATAGATTCAGAGGTTTTACAGTATGGCACACACAATGGTGTCCTCGGATTTTTAGTGCAGAGATCTCACGATATTCAAAAAATAGTTCTGCCCCCCCCCCCCCCCCCCCCCCCCCACTCCCCCCCCCAGGGTGCTTATGTACTTAAGCCACCCTTTGCCGTCGCTGGAGGCGGCCAGAAAAGTATGTAAAAATCAGACCCAGCACAGGCACTCTAAAGCGCAATTAACAAACAAAACGGTGCACATGGTCTGTTTTATTGACTGCCCTTGCCAATGGACTGCCCTTACCAAGGCCTACTCACGGGTGGTCTCAGAATTGCATTTGGAGGTCTGAGTAAAAAGTTAGCAAAAAAAAAACAAATGAGGGCTGACCCCCCCCCCCCCCCCCCCCCCCCCCCCCCCCCCTTAACACGGTGCCAGAAAAATCCGAAAACATGTTTAATTAATCGCATTAATCATGTCATATACATCTTATATCCGGAATTAATCGATCGGCTATGCTCAACTTTTCGTTTAGGATGCTACCTCCTGATAATAATAATAACAATAATAATCATGATAATCATAATAATCATAATCATAATCATAATGATAATAATAATAATAATCAAGGGGGGGGGGCAAGACAAAAGTGAAAGACCCCATTCCAAAAAATGTGAAGGTACCCATCTGCAGACCCCCCCCCCCCCCCCCCCCGGCTCTGGAACCTACTGTACAGCCACTATCTCAGCCACCAGTTAGTGTTATGGTGTCTAATTAAGCTCATTTTACAGGTTTTTAAAAGGCCTATCCATTGAGGTTGGTCTCGAGACCATTGGGGATTTTTGAAACATAGAAATCATCATCATCAATGTTGCTGCCACTGTAGCCGCCGCCCCATCAGCTGCCGTAGCGCTCAAAGGCTAGAAAACCCCGGTAAACAAAATCCTTGATGCACTGCTGAATCTCATCTTCTGTTCGACTGCAGCCAAGCACAAAAGATAATTCTGATGGCGCCCAAAGTTTCCTTGGTCACCGCAAAGCGATTGTTTACCAAGGGGGGCCTGATGAGATATTGTGGGGGCCCGGGGGGGCCAAGCCAAAGTGGTCGCCGCAAAGCGATTGTTTACCAAGGGGGGCCTGATGAGATATTGTGGGGGCCCCGGGGGGCCAAGCCAAAGTGGTCGCCGCAAAGCGATTGTTTACTAATGGGGGCCTGATGAGATATTGTGGGGGCCCGGGGGGGCCAAGCCAAAGTGGTCGCCGCAAAGCGATTGTTTACCAAGGGGGGCCTGATGAGATATTGTGGGGGCCCGGGGGGGCCAAGCCAAAGTGGTCGCCGCAAAGCGATTGTTTACTAATGGGGGCCTGATGAGATATTGTGGGGGCCCGGGGGGGCCAAGCCAAAGTGGTCGCCGGAAAGCGATTGTTTACCAAGGGGGGCCTGATGAGATATTGTGGGGGCCCGGGGGGGCCAAGCCATAGTAGTCGCCGCAAAGCGATTGTTTTACCAAGGGGGGCCTGATGAGATATTGTGGGGGCCCGGGGGGGCCAAGCCAAAGTGGTCGCCGCAAAGCGATTGTTTACCAAGGGGGGCCTGATGAGATATTGTGGGGGCCCGGGGGGGCCAAGCCAAAGTGGTCGCCGCAAAGCGATTGTTTACTAATGGGGGCCTGATGAGATATTGTGGGGGCCCGGGGGGGCCAAGCCAAAGTGGTCGCCGCAAAGCGATTGTTTACTAAGGGGGGCCTGATGAGATATTGTGGGGGCCCGGGGGGGCCAAGCCAAAGTGGTCACCGCAAAGCGATTGTTTACCAAGGGGGGCCTGATGAGATATTGTGGGGGCCCGGGGGGGCCAAGCCAAAGTAGTCGCCGCAAAGCGATTGTTTACCAAGGGGGGCCTGATGAGATATTGTGGGGGCCCGGGGGGGCCAAGCCAAAGTGGTCGCCGCAAAGCGATTGTTTACCAAGGGGGGCCTGATGAGATATTGTGGGGGGCCGGGGGGGCCAAGCCAAAGTGGTCGCCACAAAGCGATTGTTTACCAAGGGGGGCCTGATGAGATATTGTGGGGGCCGGGGGGGCCAAGCCAAAGTGGTCGCCGCAAAGCGATTGTTTACCAAGGGGGGCCTGATGAGATATTGTGGGGGGCCCGGGGGGGCCAAGCCAAAGTGGTCGCCGCAAAGCGATTGTTTACTAAGGGGGGCCTAATGAGATATTGTGGGGGCCTGGGGGGGCCAAGCTAAAGTGGTCGCCCCAAAGCGATTGTTTACCAAGGGGGGCCTGATGAGATATTGTGGGGGCCCGGGGGGTCCAAGCCAAAGTGGTCGCCGCAAAGCGATTGTTTACCAAGGGGGGCCTGATGAGATATTGTGGGGGCCCGGGGGGGCCAAGCCAAAGTGGTCGCCGCAAAGCGATTGTTTACCAAGGGGGGCCTGATGAGATATTGTGGGGCCAGGGGGGGCCAATTCAAAGTGGTTGCCGCAAAGCGATTGTTTATAAAGGGGGGCCTGATGAGATATTTGTGGGGGCCCGGGGGGGCCAAGCCAAAGTGGTCGCCGCAAAGCGATTGTTTACCAAGGGGGGCCTGATGAGATATTGTGGGGGGCCGGGGGGGCCAAGCCAAAGTGGTCGCCACAAAGCGATTGTTTACCAAGGGGGGCCTGATGAGATATTGTGGGGGGCCGGGGGGCCAAGCCAAAGTGGTCGCCGCAAAGCGATTGTTTACCAAGGGGGGCCTGATGAGATATTGTGGGGGCCCGGGGGGGCCAAGCCAAAGTGGTCGCCGCAAAGCGATTGTTTACCAAGGGGGGCCTAATGAGATATTGTGGGGGCCTGGGGGGGCCAAGCTAAAGTGGTCGCCCCAAAGCGATTGTTTACCAAGGGGGGCCTGATGAGATATTGTGGGGGCCAGGGGGGGCCAATTCAAAGTGGTTGCCGCAAAGCGATTGTTTATAAAGGGGGGCCTGATGAGATATTGTGGGGGCCCGGGGGGGCCAAGCCAAAGTGGTCGCCGCAAAGCGATTGTTTACCAAGGGGGGCCTGATGAGATATTGTGGGGGGCCGGGGGGGCCAAGCCAAAGTGGTCGCCACAAAGCGATTGTTTACCAAGGGGGGCCTGATGAGATATTGTGGGGGCCGGGGGGGCCAAGCCAAAGTGGTCGCCGCAAAGCGATTGTTTACCAAGGGGGGCCTGATGAGATATTGTGGGGGCCGGGGGGGCCAAGCCAAAGTGGTCGCCGCAAAGCGATTGTTTACCAAGGGGGGCCTAATGAGATATTGTGGGGGCCTGGGGGGGCCAAGCTAAAGTGGTCGCCCCAAAGCGATTGTTTACCAAGGGGGGCCTGATGAGATATTGTGGGGGCCCGGGGGGGCCAAGCCAAAGTGGTCGCCGCAAAGCGATTGTTTACCAAGGGGGGCCTGATGAGATATTGTGGGGGCCCGGGGGGGCCAAGCCAAAGTGGTCGCCGCAAAGCGATTGTTTACCAAGGGGGGCCTGATGAGATATTGTGGGGGCCAGGGGGGGCCAATTCAAAGTGGTTGCGCAAAGCGATTGTTTATAAAGGGGGGCCTGATGAGATATTGTGGGGGCCCGGGGGGCCAAGCCAAAGTGGTCGCCGCAAAGCGATTGTTTACCAAGGGGGGCCTGATGAGATATTTCTGGGGCCGGGGGGGCCAAGCAAAGTGGTCGCCGCAAAGCGATTGTTTACCAAGGGGGGCCTGATGAGATATTGTGGGGGCCCGGGGGGCCAAGCCAAAGTGGTCGCCGCAAAGCGATTGTTTACCAAGGGGGGCCTGATGAGATATTGTGGGGGGCCCGGGGGGCCAAGCCAAAGTGGTCGCCGCAAAGCGATTGTTTACCAAGGGGGGCCTGATGAGATATTGTGGGGCCCGGGGGGGCCAAGCCAAAGTGGTCGCCGCAAAGCGATTGTTTACCAAGGGGGGCCTGATGAGATATTGTGGGGGCCCGGGGGGGCCAAGCCAAAGTGGTCGCCGCAAAGCGATTGTTTACCCAAGGGGGGCCTGATGAGATATTGTGGGGGCCCGGGGGGGCCAAGCCAAAGTGGTCGCCGCAAAGCGATTGTTTACCAAGGGGGGCCTGATGAGATATTGTGGGGGCCCGGGGGGCCAAGCCAAAGTGGTCGCCGCAAAGCGATTGTTTACTAAGGGGGGCCTGATGAGATATTGTGGGGGCCCGGGGGGGCCAAAACCAAAGTGGTCGCCGCAAAAGCGATTGTTTACCAAGGGGCCTGATGTGATATTGTGGGGGCCCGGGGGGGCAAGCCAAAGTGGTGGCCGCAAAGCGATTGTTTACCAAGGGGGGCCTGATGAGATATTGTGGGGCCCGGGGGGGCCAAGAGCCAAATGTGTCGCCGCAAAGCGATTGTTTACCAAGGGGGGCCTGATGAGATATTGTGGGGGCCGGGGGGGCCAAGCCAAAGTGGTCGCCGCAAAGCGATTGTTTACCAAGGGGGGCCTGATTGAGATATTGTGGGGGCAAGCCAAAGTGGTCGCCGCAAAGCGATTGTTTACCAAGGGGGGCCTGATGAGATATTGTGGGGGCCCCGGGGGGGCCAAGCCAAAGATGGTCGCCGCAAAGCGATTGTTTACCAAGGGGGGCCTGATGAGATATTGTGGGGGCCCGGGGGGGCCAAGCCAAAGTGGTCGCCGCAAAGCGATTGTTTACCGCACTTGTCGCAGGTAGTGCCCTTTGATTTTGGGTCCATCGAATAACACCAACTAGCACTAGGCGCCAGAACGAAAACATACGCACAGTGGCGGGAAGGGAAAAAGAAGAAGGAGTGAACTATCATGAGGTCTCGCTCTGTACGTTGTTGTACAAGTGTTGGTTAGGGCGTTGCGTATATATATACCGGATTCTCCATCCTCTTGATGATATCAACAAAGTTGGACGATGTGGTCATTTTGATTAGAAGTTGCCCATCCCCTGATAATAATAATAATATATAATAATGATAATAATAATACTAATACTAATACTAATACCTATACTAATAATAAAACAATAATATAATCATCATAATAATAATAATAATAATAATAATATAATTATAATAATAATAATATAAGTAAATAATAATAATAATATAAAATAATAATCAAATAATAATAATAATAATAAATATATATGAATAATGAATAAACAAAGCTTAAATGAACTATGAGAGCTCCCACCTGCTTCAATTGCTTCTGAGAGGTGGAGAGGAAAAAGTCCAAATCCCCGGGAACACGCAATACAGCAATAAATGCTATGAATATGATGAATTGGGGATGCCAATAAACTTATCCAAGTTGGACTATAAAAAAAGACGACGAATAATAAATAATAGTAAATAAATATAACATTAATATCAGCACCATATAAGGGTTTATATATATCATATATATATACGTCTAGTTGCAGCAACACTCCCTGTACTAGTGCACACACCTGTGTACTAGTGCACACACTCCCCCTAGTGGTGTACATTAGTGGACACCACTCCCTGTAACTAGTGCACACAGACCTGTACTAGTGCAGACACTCCCTGTATTAGTGCACCCACCACTCCCTCGTATTAGTGCAACACACTCTGTACTAGTGCACACACTCCTGTAACTGAGTGACACACTCTGTACTAGAGCACACGAATGCTCCCCTGATTACTAGTGCTACACACACCCTGTTAGTGCAAACACTCCTGTTACTAGTGTACGGGACACCTTCCTGTACTAAGTGCATAACACAACTCCCTGTTACTTAGTGCACACACATCCTGTACTTAGCCATGCACACACTCACTGCCTCACACACGTTACTAGTGCACACCCATTCCTGTACTAGGCACACTCCCTGTTTTGTACTAGTGCACCACACTCCCTCGTCTAGTGCACACACTCCCTGTACTAGTGCACACACTCCCTGTACTAGTGCACACACTCCCTGTACTAGTGCACACACTCCCTGTACTAACTAGTTGTTACTGCACATGCCAGTACTAGTCACTAGAACAGCTGTACCTGTACTAGTGCACTACACTCTGTTGGCGGTTACCACTGTGATTGGCACACACTACCCCCAGTGTATTAGTGCACACAATCCTGACTAGTGCACACACTCCCCTGTGACTAGATGCACACACCTCCTGTAACTAGTGCACAGATCCCTGTTCACACATCTTAGTTAGGTTCTGCCAACCTGGTACGAGGCACAGCAGCATCCCCTTGTTACTATGGCACCAATCTCCCTTATGCTCTAGTGGCACCACACTGCCCTCGTACTAGGTCGACTCCCACAAGGTACACCGATCTGTTTGTACTATGTGCTACACACTCCCTGTACGTAGTTCGCTCAAGAAACACCTCCATCACTGTCCCAGCACACCAACGCCACCTGTATTATGACATCGCCCCTTACTAGCACACACGTTTCTACTCGAATGTTGTAGCCACCGTCACACTCTTTTATGTCCCTGTTGTACTAGTGGGCACACACATCCATGTTATTAGTGCACACACTCCTGTACTAGTGGCACACACTCCCTGTCACTAGTATTACACCACTGTTACTAGTGCAGTTTTGTCTCCCTCTGTACTAGGTGCACACACTCCCATATCAATGTACTAGTGATCCTGTACCTTAGTGCTAACACACTCCCTGTACTAGTGCACACTCCAACCTGTAAAACATATAGTGCACCATGGGTATCTACACTATGTACTAGTGCACACACTCCCATGTTACTATCAGTGCACCACTCACCCTGTACTTGAGTCGCACCCACACTCCATGTACTCAGCTCACACTCCCTGTACTAGTGCGCACACAAACTCTACCTGTATAGTGACATACACTACTGTACTAGATATCGCACACACTCCCTGTCAGTCTAATTGCACTATACACTCGACTGTACGTGACAACACACATCTCCTGTATCTAAGTGCACACACTCCCTGTACTAGTGCACACACTCCCTGTACTAGTGCACACACTCCCTGTTACTAGTGCAACGATTTACCACATGCTTTGACTACGTGATTCGCACACTACTGTACTCTGCACACATCCTGTACTGTGACACACTCCTGTATTTATAGTGCACACTCCCCTGTACGTTAGGTGTCACCAATCCCTGTTCAACTACCAGTTGCAGGCACTCCCTGTCACTAGTGCACACACTCCCTGTTAGTCTACTAGATGCACCACTCCCTGTACTAGTGCACACACTCCCTGTTACTAGTGCACACGCTTCCCACTCTATTGTACTAAGTGCACACAAGTGGCCAGTGCTCTACACACTCCTGTACTAGTGGCACAGTTATAGTGACACACTCTGTAATCTAGTGACCATCTCCTGTTATAGTGCAACACACTCCCTGTACTTAGTGACCACTCCGTGGTACTAGTGCACAACGTCTGTACTAGTGCACGACACTGCCCTGTATCTAGTGCAACCTCCTGTACTAGTGCACACACTCCCTGTACTAGTGCACACACTCCCTGTACTAGTGCACACACTCCCTGTTCTCGCATACACAACTCCTGTAACTAGTGCCACACGCCGTGTTATGTGATCCACTCCGTGTATTAGTGCATGCAAATCCTGTACTAATGTGCAACACTCCTGTAGTGTGGCACACAGTCTGTATGTGCACACATCCCTGTTCCTAGTGCAGCAATCTGTATTAGAGCACACACTCCCTGTACTAGTGCACACACTCCCTGTACTAGTGCACACACTCCCTGTTACTAGTGCACACACTCCCTGTACTAGTGCACAATCCCCTGTACTAGTGCACACATCCTTATAGTGCAGCACATGTTTGATGTGATGGTTGTTGTACTCTGTACTTAGTGCAACACATACCGTTACTAGTGCACAACTCTGTCTAGTGCAGCACACTCCTGTAATTAGTGCAACACACTCTGTACTAGGTGACAACTCCCTGTATAGTGCAACACATCCCTGTTATCTAGTGCAAAGCACACGTGCCTGTACTAGTGCACAAACTCCCTGTATAGTGCCGACACTCCCTGTCTAGTGCACACACTCCCTGTACCTAGTGAACACTCCATGTACTAGTGCACCCACTCCTGTTTATAGTGCACTACACTCTGTACTAGTGCACACACTCTGTTATAGTGCACATCACACTCCTGTACTAGTGCACAACATTCCCTGTATAGTGCACACACTCCTGTACTAGTGCAATACACCTCCTGGTACTAGTGCAGCCATTCTGTTTACTAGTGCCCACACTCCTGTACAGTGACAGTGGTTCTTGAAAAACTCGTGTACGTAGTGACACACTTGTCTGTACTAGTGCAACACTCACTTACTAGTGACACACCTCTGTACTAGTGCAACACACTCCTGTACTAGTGCACACACTATGTACTAGTGCACACACTCCTGTTACTCAGTGCACACAGCTGCCTGTACTAGTGCACACACGTCCTGTTACTAAGTGAACACACTCCTGTACTAGTGCACACTCCTTGTACTAGTGACACACTATGTCTAGTGAGCATAACTATCCTGTAATAGTGGCACTACTACTCCTTGTTACTAGTGCATCACACTCCTGTACTGTGCAACACTCTGTTTAGTGACACACTCCTTGTTATAGTGCAGCGCACTCAGTGTACTAGTGGCCAATACTCTGTTAATAGTGACACACTCCTTGTTCTATGCAAACACTATACGGGTTTGCTCCTGTACTAGTCACAAGGTAGTACTCCTGTTACTAGTGCAACTACACTGTTCTGTACTATGCACATCACTCCCTGTAGCTAGTGACACCTCCTGTATAGTGCACACACTCCCTGTAGTTGCAAACTCCCTTGTATAGTGCCACAACTCACTGTTATAGTGCACACACTCCTGTTGATGGGATTGATGATGAGATACAAAGGGGACTAGGTAGGGAGGGGATGGGGAGGGGAGGGGTGAGTGAGGTGTGGGGAGGGTGAGATTTGGATAGGGGTATAAAAAAGGGGGTTGATAGGATGAAGGCGGGTTGTGAAGGGGAGGGGGGGGGGAGGGGGGATTGGAATGGAGGGGAGTGGTAGGATGGGTGGGGGTTGGTAGTATGGGTATAGAGAGGGGAGGGGGAGGGGGGGGATTGGTCTGAGGGGAGGTCAGAAGGATTGGGTAGGGGTTGGTAAGAATGGGTAGAGAGGCGGAGGGGAGGGAGGGGATTAGGTATGGGAGGGGAGTGGTAGGGAGGGGGGGGGCGGGGAGGGGGGTAGGGGGAGGTGGGTAGGGAGGGGAGAGGGGAGGGGGGGGATTGGTATGTTGAGGGGGTGGTAGGGGAGGGTAGGGTAGGGTGAGGGTTGGTAGGGGAAGGCGGGGGGGGTAGGGGGAGGGAGGATGGGTAGGGAAGGGAGGTGTGTTTAGGAAGGGGTAGGATGAGGAATGGGTAAGCGGGAGGGAACGGGAAGGGGGGTAGGGTGAGGATGGTTAGGGTGAGGATGGGGGTGAGATGGGTAGGGTGAGGCTGGGTAGGGAGGGCAAGGGGGAGGGGAGGATGGGTAGGGGGAGGGGAGGGGTGTGGGAGGGGTATGGGTGAGGATGGGTGTAAGGCGAGTAGGGAAGGGACCAACACTTCATGGTATAGCGTGAGGTTAATATCGGGTTGAGATCCGGTAGGGTGGAGGGATAGGGTGAGGATGGGTAGGGTGAGGATGGGTCACAAAAGTACGGACGGAGGATTAGAGGATTGAGGATGCCGACGCTAGGGGACGGGAGCTGGGCAGGGTAAAGGCGGAAAGCGTTGTTTTAGGGGAGGAGGCGGGGGGGGAGGGGGGTAGGAGTATGAGGGAGGGGAGAGGGAAGGGGAGGGGAAGGGGTAGGGGAGGGGAGGGGAGGGGAGGGATGCCGGGGAGCGGGAGGGGATTAGG
>JAJSRW010000037.1:17500-41679 GCA_022414725.1 Microglena sp. YARC | reverse complement strand
TTCCCAGAAGAGATTCAAATGCCCGCCCCCCAAAGCTTGTTGTATCCGCAAAGCTGTTGTAGCTCGCCAGAGGATACCTTGTAGCACTCCAAAGGGCTAGCGAGGAGCACCAATGGGTACTATGGATGGGCTATAATGCACTCATTCCGCTGCTTCAAAAAACAAACTACTCCCAAGACGGAGGGTCCATCACTAGCTTCAATGTAGTATACTGTGTAGTAGCTCTTATTGGTGGGTCTTAGTCTCAGTTGTTCTCATTGGAGCCGCAAGTCACTATTTCATAGCAATCCGTTTGGTGGTTGCGCCCAGCGCAAGCGAGCGGGCAGGCCCCCTCAACCTGATTTTCTCTGCTTTACTACAATCCCTACTACCAGACTGGAGGGGTCACATCACTACTCCATAATACTATGGGCAGTCATTAGTTCTCGACATTGGTGGTTGGCTCCAGCCCAAGCACGCCAGGGCTTGGCCCCTCAACCTGATTCTCACGCTTAACAAAAAACCATACTGCCAAGACCTGGAGGGTCATCATTACTCGCCATGTATATATGTGGTGTTAGATCTCATTGGTTTTGGACCCCAGCCGCAAGGGAGCAGGCTGGCCCTCAACCCAGAGAGGCCACGAGGAGCAACCATGGTCCTAAAGACAGTGATTCCTCTGCCTTTACAGAAAGACGCCTAACGACAAGACTGGAGGGTCCATCACTAATCCATTCGATGCTATGTGGTCCGTTAGAACTCATTCGGTGTGTTGGCCCAGCCCAAGCGATAGCGGGCTGGGCCCTCAACTGATTCTTCTGCTCTTACAAAAAAACCCATATCTATCAATATTGGAGGATCCATCACTTCTCCATGTAGTTTACGTGGTGTCGTTGCTCTCATTGGTGGGTTTGCCCCAGCCGCAAGGCGAGGGGCTGCCCCTCCTCAACAAAGCTAACAGGAACACATGGTACTTAAGACAGAGATTCCTTGCTTTATAAAAAAACCCTACTAACAGGACACGATGGAGGGTCATCACTACTCTCCATGTATTAGCTATGTTGGCTCTCTGGTGGGTATCATTAGTTATATTGAGTTATCAATTGGAGCCCAAGTTCACTTATGTCATAGCTCTCGTTGGTGGTTGCCCAGCGCAAGCGAGTGGGCTGAGCCCCCTCAACCTCAGCTTATTCAACGGGCGTAACAACTCGTTTTGAGCTTCAAAAGCCGAGAGGATGCTGACCAGGATTCGGGGCCAGTTCATTGCTTTTTTGTCTATGACCAGCAGCTTTCTAGCAGCTCCTGACTGGCTTTGGGGTATGTATGCATGGTCCGTTTGACTTTAAAGCAGAAAGGATGCCAGACCAGGATCCAGGGCCAGGTTCTCTGATTTTCGGCCTTGACAGCAGCTTCTAGAGGCAGCTCCCCTGGCTTGCTACGCATATAGCGGGCCTAGGAGCAACCAGTCTTTGATATGTCTGTGTCATTCCGTCTTTCTTAAAACAGAGAGGTTTACGCGTCAGGATCCACGGGCCAGGTCGGTGCAGTACTAAACCGTCATTTATGTTCGTAAGTAGAGGCTGTGATGGAGAGCAAGCCTCGAGACAAGAAAGTCTTTGAATTGTGGTATGTGGGTCCGTCTTTCTTGCAAAGTATGAGAGGGCAACGGTCAGGATCCAAGGCCAGGTTGGGAGTACAGAACCTCATTTTTATGTCGTACCCGACTAAGCACTCAACTGTAGATGGGAATGGCACAAAGCAGCCTAGTAAACCTAGTATTTGATACTGTATGTGTGATTCCGTGCTGTCGGCAATGACCCATAACAGCTTCTTCATAGCTTTCCCCTGACTAGCTGTGGTTGTATGTGTGGTCGCGTTTTCTTCAACAGCAGTGGGGATGACGGTCATTTGATCCTGGGCCATATGACTTAGAAGGCGTAGTCATTTTCAACTTCATTTTCAATTCTTAATGCAAGAGAGGAACGTCGGGCAGATCAGTGTGGATCCAGTTTTCAGGATCCTGGGGCAAGATTGACTTCCCTCTCCTCCCTCCTCACCCCAGGGGCCAATGCGCTAAAGGAACTAGCCTTAAGGCATATCCTTTGAGGGGGTTGAAGATCATGTTCTGTTGACACCTACATAAAAACAACTTCTCCATCCTACAAATGCCTACTAACCTCATTTGCTCGAATTTTGTCATTAGAGGCGAAACAATTTTCCCATTTTCCTTTTTCACAGCAGAGAGGATGCTTCGGCTTTGGGGGATGAGGTTTCATTTGTTTTTTTCAGCTATGAGAGCGGCTTCTTGCGCTGCCCTTTGACTGGCTTTTGGTAGCGTATGTGCATAGTCCGTGACTTACAGCAGCAGAGATGCTGTCCAGGATTTGGGGCAGGTTTCCACTGCTTTTTTTGACTACGGCCAGAGCTTCTAGGCAGGCTCCCCTGACCGGCTTTGTACTTATGCATGGTCCGTATGCCTTCAAAGCAGAAAAGGAATGACGTCCGGGATTCAGGGGCAGGTTCACGTGATTTTTCAGCTAACGACGCAGTGCTTCCGCAGGCAGCTCCCGATGGGCTATCCCCCAAAACTAAGCAAGCAGTGCACCTGGAATTTGACCATAATCAGCTTTCCAGCACTGCTGGATTTTTTGGGGCTTAGCATAGCAGCTGGCTAGGAGCTGATCTAGAAGATACCGGGAAAAAGCCGCAAAGAAAAGCTCTGACAGGTGGGCGGTATCTATCAAGTATATATCGGTACCGATATTGACAAAAAGTATCGTGCGACTTTTGTTAGCACTTGACAACCTAGACCTCATTTGTTGTCGGGAGTAGAGAGAGAGTGGAAGCGGAGAAGGATGGCGATGACCAGCGCCAGAGCAGCAAGCAACAGCAGAGAGTTCGTGGTCAGCAAGATGGTTTGCCTGACATGAAAGTGGCCCCTGCTTCCTTTTCGTGGCAACCAGCTGCTTGCGCTGTCACTCATGCGGATGCTCAATTGACACTTCGTGGCAGGCGTCGATATCTCGCACGGCCTGGATTGGGTGGTGGGTGGTGGGCGTGAGGGTATATGTGTGGTGTGTGTGTGTGTGGGTGGGGGGGGGGGTGGGTGGGGGGGGCACCAAGTGCTTGAGGCGGCTGGCGCTCATGCGATGCTCAAAACACTTCGCGGTAGGCGTCGATGTCTTGTTGTACCGGGGCATGGATTCGGGTTGGGGCGTGTGTGTATTTATGTATGTGTGTATATGTTGTGTGTCCGTGTGTGTTTATGTGTGTGACCCACTTCAACTCACATGTGTGTATGCATGTGTATGTGTGTATGTATGCATGCGTATGTGTGTATGCATATGCATGTGTGTGTACCGGTATGCAAGTGTATGTGTGTGTGAGTGTATGTGTGTGTATGTTTGTGTGAGAGTAATATGTGTCGTTTATTCGTGTGTGTGGAGCTGTATGAGTGTTTATGTGTGTGTAATATGTGTGGTATGCATGTGTATGTGTGCGTGTGAGTGTGTGTGAGTGTATGTGTGTGTATGTGTGTGTGTCGAGTGTGTGCGTAATATGTTTGCGTGTATGTGTGTATGTGTGTGAGTGTATGTATATGTATTTGTAGTGAGTGTATGGGTGTGTGACCCACTTCAATCGAGTATGTGCATGTGTGCATGTGGTGTGGATAGGTGTGGATAGGTGCAGTTTACGTGTGTGTGTGAGTGTATGTGTATGTGTGAGTATGTGCATGTAGTTCATGTATGTTGTGTGTGTGACCCACTTCCAACTCACCTGCCAAACATCACTCCACACTTGACCCCAGATCCAACTCCGACTTGGAGGACCTTGTCACCGAGTAGGCGCTTTTCACCTTGCACTGCTCTCGGATGAAGGCAAGGGCATACCTGCACACACAGGCAAGGCATATTGACAATCAGCAGCGGTGTATGGTCATTCATGTATACAGTGTGGTATCTTTTCCTTTAAAACAAACAATCTTTGGTCAGGCCAATTTCTGTCAATTCTCAGAAGTCTCAGAAGTCTCGAATTTTCGATTCTCAGGCCATAATTTCATCATTACCAGGCCAGTCTGTCAAAGTTAAGGTAAGAAGCAGGGTAATTCAAAGCGCGCGCTTTTTGCGCTTTTGAGCGCTGACTTTTTGACCCCCTCTGCGCTATAAGCGCAGTATTTTGCAACCCCCTGTGGGCGCAGCAAGCAATTTTTGCGCTTTTTGCACTACCGAAGCGCGTTTTTTTGTTTTCAAGTGCGTTAAAGTGCTGGCCAATTTGGGGCCCATTTGAAGTACCCTGGTACGAACGACAAACTACGAAATGCATATAAAACCAAATCCAAATCATCCACTTGAATTTGCTCTAAGGCGGCCGTAGAATTACATTTTCAGTGTAGCACTAACTCAGGGCCCCCGTCGGTTGTTTGGGGGTTCAGTTCATAAGTGATTTTCGTTTTAGGCCCCCTCCTGTCACGGTTGTACCCTACCCCTGTTTTAGCCTACCCCTGTACTGTATTAACAACTTGCACAGAGGGGTGCTACTTGTGGCGCAAGTTGCTTGACTTACGCACCTTCACGTTTTTGGGGGTGATGCAAAAGAGCTTTTTGGGGTTGCTTTGAGGGACAAAAAGTTGTTCTTGTTCTTTGTGGACAAAAAGTTGTTGTGCACTACCCAGAGGATCCGATAGCATGGGTTTACATGGTGCTTGTCCGGAGGGTCGTCGACCGGGCACGGTAACTGGAATCCAGATGCGATGTCGGCTCAACCACCGCATACTTCCGATCCGGTTCCCTTAATCCCACCATGGCACGTCCTTAGGTCATAGTGACAATTTTTTGGATGTTCAAATTTCAATTTTTTGTGGCGGTGCCCCCTCTTCAACGGGGCGGGAGCCCCCATGTTTACCCATTTGTCCGTTTGACCGGGGAAAAAACAACTTGAAGCCTGACACGTCAGCCAACGGTCGCGTAACTAACTCGCTTCGGCCAGCTCCATCGTTGCCACCGTTTCGTTCGTTGCCAACACACTCCGCCAATTTTCCATAGGAACTTTGTTACTATGGTGGTACGTAAAGACACTGTTCCCTTTACTCATAGCAATTCGCGGATGATTGGGTAATCAAGGTCGACAGGTCGTACATCGTACTTCTACTTTCCAGGCCCAATTTGCAAAATATCTCCTAGAATTCACAGAATTCTCGGGGTTGAAGGCAAACCCTGAGGTGTGAACTATGACCTAATTGTTTTTTTTTGAAAAGCGATTCCCAATGAATAAAAGGTCCACTGAATGGTTGTACAACAAGTTATATGCAGCGTTGCAAGTGGCGCTAAAAATTGGCAGAGAGTGATCCTGACGGAGCGACAGGTGGCAACGGAAGGGAGTTAGTTACGAGACCGTTCGCTGGCGAGTCAGGCTTTGTCTCGGTCAGACTGATGGTCGGGACGGGAAAATGGGTAACCCCTGGGGGCTCCCGCCCCCTTGAAGAGGGGACTCCGCAAAACAAACGATCTATGCTCCTCTGTACATCCTCTCCATAATGCTGGTGCAGGCATCTATGCTCTCTACAGACCTTGGGGAGCATAGATGGCCTGCATCCTTAATTTATGTTTGGGCGTGTGCGTGTGTGTATGTGTGTGTGACTGTATATGTGTGCGCATGTGTATGTGTGTGTGTAAATGTGTGTGCATGTGGGTGTGAACCTGAACCGGGTGCAGTCAGCCATAGAGTGCTCCTCCTTACATCCTTGATTTCTGTTTGGGCGTGTGCTTGTGTGCATATGTGTGTGCGTGTATGTGTATGTGTGTGTGTGAGTGTATGTGATTGTGATTATTTATGTGTGTGTATGTGTACATATGTGTGTATGTGTGTGTGTGTGTGTGTGTGTATATGTGTGTGTATGTGTGTGTGTGGTGGTGGTGGTGCCAGGTTGAAAAACGAAATAAACAAAAATAAAAAACTCCTCACCATGTTGTCGATGATGACACATTGCCGTAGGCATACATAACTGCACGGGAGGGATCCATGGATGCAGCATCCAGCTTCAAGTTCGTGCTGAGACCGTCCAGAATCTTGGCACCACCTAGTGTGTTTGCAGCCATGGGTCAGTTCTGTCAGTTCAAATACTAAGTTCTGTCACTTCAATTACTAAGTTCTGTCACTTCAATTACTAAGTTCTGTCACTTCAATTACTAAGTTCTGTCACTTCAATTACTAAGTTCTGTCACTTCAATTACTAAGTTCTGTCAGTTTAGTCAGTTCAGTTATACAGTTCAGTCAGTCCTGTCAGTCCTGTCAGTTCAGTCACAAAGTTCTGTCAGTTAAGGCAGTTCAGTAATACATTTCTGTCAGTTCTGTTGCAAATTTATAAATTTAATTTCTAAATTTCAGTTTAGTCAGTTCAATTATACAGCTATGTCAGTTATGTCAGTTGAGTTACAAAGTTCTGTCAATTTTGTCAGTTGAGTTGTTGGGTTGAGTCAGTTCTGTCAGCGATTTATGCATGCGACCAAACTTGTGTAAGAACCTGAATCGTGTAAGATCCCCCACAGGATGTGTGGAACCTGCCTGCCTTTGGTCTGCACGCGTCTCACCAAAAACAAATATACACGTAGTTCTCAGCAACATGCATGTTGTGCTTGTAAGGTGTGTGTGCGTGTGTGTGTGTGTGTGTGGGGGGGGGGGGGGGGGGGGCGGGGGGGCATACCCATACCCAAGGTAAGGTTCTGTAAGCAATTTGTGCATTCGACCAATGTTTTGTCAGGACTTCTACCTTGGAACATCCCCCCCATGATGTGTGGAGCGGGCCTGCCTTGTGATAGAACTAGACTGATGGGACATATCGAAAAGACAGACTCGAGGTGTCAAGAAAGTTTAGTAGCAGGCTATCCTGCAATATGCTTCGGGTTTGTATGTATGTATGTATGTATGTATGTATGTATGCATGTATGTATGTATGCATGTATGTATGTATGTATGTATGTATGTATGTATGTATGTATGTATGTATGTATGTATGTATGTATGCATGTATGTATGTTACAGTCCAGGGGTAGGCCAAATAGGCTAAAGGGACTTGCCCAACCGTTGGGAAGAGCTTAAAAGAAAAAAAATTATTAACTGAACCCCAAACAATCGTTTTTCAGACGGGGGACCTGAGTTCGTGCTACAGTGATAATTTAATTCTACAATTAGGGGGTCTATCAATGGCCTGTCTATGGCAATGCAATGTCAGGTGATGGTGTGGGAACACTGACTTTGACATTGTGCTTGTTAGGTGCAGTTATGCAAGCGATTTGCGTGTGCGACCAATGTTTCGCCAGGACTTCTACCTTACTTGGAAGACCCCCCCATGATATGTGGAGCGGGCCTGCCTTGGGTCTGTCAGGGGCCTGTCTATGGCAATGCAGTGTCAGGTAATGGTGGGGGTACACTGACTGTGACAGCGAGAGACAGATAGAGGACAGTACTAGATTGTACAGAAGTAACAATACCATGGTGATTGGTCATGATGCTTCATAGTCATACGTCCCCCTTGACTTGAACATACTGCGTATTTAGAGTCTACTAGGGCACCAGGAAAAAATGCATCATCATCATCATCATCACCACCACCACTACCACCACCATGACCACCACCACCACAACCAACACCATCACCACCACCACCACCGTCATCATCATGTACACACCACCACCACCATCACCACCGTCATCATCATCATGCACACATCACCACCACCACCACCACCACCACCGTCATCATCATGTACACACCAGCATGGACCACGAAATGCTGTATTCCCTCTGAGAAGGTTGGCTCAAATGGAGGTAGGGGCTGCCCCCCTGTTTGCTTGCTGATCCAACTGGGAAAGTGGCGACAGGAAGTTGAGTGAAACTCAGTTGGAGAGTGATAGTGTACATGTATGTGAATGTACATTGGGTGGAAGTCAGTTTGAGGGTGGGAATGTACATGTATGTGAATGTACATTGGGTGGAAGTCAATTGGAGGGTGTAAATGTACATGTATGCGAATGTACATTGCGTGGAAGTCAGTTTGAGGGTGAAATGTACATGTATGTAAATGTGCATTGAGTGGAAGTCAGTTGGAGGGTGAAAATGTACATGTATGTAAATGTGCATTGAGTGGAAGTCAGTTGGAGGGTGAAAATATACTTGTATGTGAATGCGCATTGGGTGGAAGTCAGTTGGAGGGTGAAAATGTACATGTATGTGAAGACGATGTACTTGTATGTGATGACATACCTACGCACTGGCTTGGATTAGTCTTTGTCAGGGAGCCTTTGAATTTGGTTCATTTCCTCCAAATTCAAAGGCTACCTGACAAAGAGCCTTTGAATTTGGAGGAAATGAACCAATGAGCCTTTGAATTTGGAGGAAATGAACCAAATTCAAAGGCTCCCTGACAAAGACTAATCCAAGCCAGTGCGTAGGTATGTCATCACATACCATTAGCAAACGGCAACATTATACCATGTGGTGCCGGAAGTCTGACTAGGCCAGCTTAGAAAGCTCACTGGCAAAGACTAATCCAAGCCAGTGCGCAGTTGTTGCATCACATCCCATAAGGGAACGGTAATATGATACCACATGATGCCGGCAGTCTGGCTAACTAGGCTAGCCTATAAAGCTCCCTGACAAAAACTAATCCGAACCAGTGCACAGTTATTTCATCACAAACTATTAGGGAACAGCAATATGATATCATTTATTGCCGGCAGGCTGACTAGGCTAGCTTAGAAAGCCCCCTGACAAAAAACTAATCCAAGCCAGTGCGCAGTTATTTATTCTTATACTATTAGGGAATGGCAATATGATATCATTTATTGCCGGCAGTCTGACTAGGCTACCTAAGAAAGCCCCCTGACTTTGCCATTGACAGGCCATTGACAGGCCATTGTTGGCCCAAGACAAGCCCACTCCACAATATCCGGGAGGAGTCTTCCAACAAATCAAAAGAATGGCAATATTGCAGCCAGCAAGCATTTTTACCAGCACTGATTCCCTATTATATAGTTATATTGATTTGTATGAAACTGTTGTTTCACTAGGTTCAGCCCGCTGAAGCTGCGTGTGCGACACAACAGACCCACCCCATGTTATGCCTCAGGACGCTAAGGACCCTTCGACGCTGTATCTGCGACGCAGGCCGCAACGTCCTGGACAACCCTGCTCCCAACATATTGAACGTACCTCTGTGTGTAGTGCAGAGCTGCCTGCAAAAGCTGGGGCCATGTTAACACTCTGGGACCCACCTACATACATTATGTTTTTGTTGAGGACCAGCTTATCAGTGATCGTATATATTAATTTTATAGGGTTGATTCAAGCGTCAGTATTTATATTGCATTAGACCCACCTACATACATTAGGTTTTTGTTGGGGACCAGCTTATCAGTGATCGTATATATTTATTTGTATAGGGTTGATTCAAGCGTTAGTATTTATATTGTATTATACCCACCTACACACATTAGGTTTTTGTTGGGGACCAGCTTATCAGTGTTTGTATTGATCTTTTATTATAGGGTTTATCCAAGTGTTAGTATTTAAATTGTATTATAGGGTTGATCTAAGCGTTAGTATTTAAATTGTATTATAGGGTTCATCCAAGTGTTAGTTTTGATATTTTATTATAGAGTTCATCTAAGTTTTAGTACATACATTTTATTATAGAGTGTATCCAACTGTTAGTTGGGTGTGTCATTGCAGGTTTTTGGCGGCGCCCCCCCTTCTGGGGGGCGGGAGCCCCCAGTGTTACCCATTTGTCCGTCCGACCATCCATCCGACCATCCATCCATCCGTCTGACCGCGATGAAGCCCGACACGTCAGCCAACGGTCTCGTAACTAACTCGCTTCCGTTGCCACCTGCCTGTCGCTCCCTGGCGATCACTCTCCGCCATTTTTTAGCGTTGCAGGCGACGCTGCATCGAACTTGTATCCAAGTGTTAGCATTTATATTTTATTCACGTTTCTATTTCATAAGGTTATTTATATTATATTGTAGGGTCTATCACAGCTTATCAAGTGTTCGTATTTATGATTGTTAGGGTTTGTAAAAAAAAAAAAGATAACGCCTGGAGGGGCGTGGTGTTAAGGGGACCCTCCCGTACGCCGCAGCTGGGGAAAGTTTAGGGGTTGTAGTTTATACGCCATGGTTGTTTTGGCCCCACTAGTAGTGCTGAATGGGAGATGCAAGTATCCATAGTGCACAACTGAATACCAGTAAGAGTGTTGGAGTATCAATGAGTGGTTGCTTTGACCCTCTTCGTAGTGCCAGGAGGTGTTGGCCCTCCTAGTAGTGCTGCAAGAGAGATGCAAGTAACCATAGTGTTTAACTGAATACCAGTAAGAGTGTTGGAGTATCAATGAGTGGTTGCTTTGACCCTCTTCGTAGTGCCAGGAGGTGTTGGCCCTCCTAGTAGTGCTGCAAGAGAGATGCAAGTAACCATAGTGTTTAACTGAATACCAGTAAGAGTGTTGGAGTATCAATGAGTGGTTGCTTTGACCCTCTTCGTAGTGCCAGGAGGTGTTGGCCCTCCTAGTAGTGCTGCAAGAGAGATGCAAGTAACCATAGTGTTTAACTGAATACCAGTAAGAGTGTTGGAGTATCAATGAGTGGTTGCTTTGACCCTCTTAGTAGTGCCAGGAGGTCTCGGCCCTCCTAGTAGTGCTGCAAGAGAGATGCAAGTAACCATAGTGTTTAACTGAATACCAGTAAGAGTGTTGGAGTATCAATGAGTGGTTGCTTTGACCCTCTTCGTAGTGCCAGGAGGTGTTGGCCCTCCTAGTAGTGCTGCAAGAGAGATGCAAGTAACCATAGTGTTTAACTGAATACCAGTAAGAGTGTTGGAGTATCAATGAGTGGTTGCTTTGACCCTCTTCGTAGTGCCAGGAGGTGTTGGCCCTCCTAGTAGTGCTGCAAGAGAGATGCAAGTAACCATAGTGTTTAACTGAATACCAGTAAGAGTGTTGGAGTATCAATGAGTGGTTGCTTTGGCCCTCTTCGTAGTGCCAGGAGGTGTTGGCCCTCCTAGTAGTGCTGCAAGAGAGATGCAAGTAACCATAGTGTTTAACTGAATACCAGTAAGAGTGTTTTGGAGTATCAATGAGTGGTTGCTTTGACCCTCTTCGTAGTGCCAGGAGGTGTTGGCCCTCCTAGTAGTGCTGCAAGAGAGATGCAAGTAACCATAGTGTTTAACTGAATACCAGTAAGAGTGTTGGAGTATCAATGAGTGGTTGCTTTGACCCTCTTCGTAGTGCCAGGAGGTGTTGGCCCTCCTAGTAGTGCTGCAAGAGAGATGCAAGTAACCATAGTGTTTAACTGAATACCAGTAAGAGTGTTGGAGTATCAATGAGTGGTTGCTTTGACCCTCTTAGTAGTGCCAGGAGGTCTCGGCCCTCCTAGTAGTGCTGCAAGAGAAATGCAAGTAACCATAGTGTTTAACTGAATACCAGTAAGAGTATTGGGGTATCAATGAGTTGTTGCTTTGACCCTCTTTGTAGTGCCAGGTGGTGTTGGCCCTCCTAGTAGTGCTGCAAGAGAGATGCAAGTAACCATGTCTGTCTGTGTCTGTCTGTGTCAGTGTCTGTCTGTGCCTGTCTGTGCCTGTCTGTGCCTGTCTGTGCCTGTCTGTGCCTGTCTGTGTCTGTCTGTGTCTGTCTGTGTCTGTCTGTCTGTCTGTCTGTCTGTCTGTCTGTCTGTCTGTCTGTCTGTCTGTCTGTCTGTCTGTCTGTCTGTCTGTCTGTATGTCTGTTACAGTCCAGGGGTAGTCCAAATAGGCTTAAAGGACTTGCCCAACCGTCATAGGAAGGGCTTAAAAAGAAAAGGCACTGATGAACTGAACCCTAATCAATCGTTTCACCAACGGGGGGGCTGACCATACAAGTAACCATAGCATATAACTTAATACCGGCAAGAGTGCAATGGTGACTATCCCCACCTGCGGCGTACAGGAGGATCCCCTTAACACCACGCCCCTCCAGACATTTTATTTATTTATTTAACCGTAAGAGTTTTGGAGTATCAATGAGTGGTTACTTTCGCCCTCTTTGTAGTGCCAGCAGGGCCAAAAAACCCATGGCGGCGCTTTTGATTCAATTTGATTGTTACATGGTTTTTACAGACAACTTCAGGCTACTCACCGACTTCCAAAGTCAAGTCCGCCCGTGCGACACTCACGAAATGTTGGTGCTAGCTGGCATGTTGGTGCTAGCTGGCCCATGTTGGTGCTTCAGCTGCTAGCCCTTCCAAGTTCCCCTGTGTGATACTCACGGAAACCAGGGAGCATGTTGGAGCTAGCTGGCCCATGTTGGTGCTTCCGCAGCAAGCCCTTCCAAGTCCGCCCGTGCGACACTCACGGAATGTCGGTGCTAGCTGGCATGTTGGAGCTAGCTGGCCCATGTTGGTGCTTACGCAGCAAGCCCTTCCAAGTCCCCCCGTGCGATACTCACGGAAACCAGGGAGCAAGTTGGAGCTAGCTGGCCCATGTTGGTGCTTCCGCAGCAAGCCTTTCCAAGTCCCCCCGTGCGATAATCACGGAAACCAGGGAGCTAAATATGCGAATTAGACAGTTTAAGGATTGATGCTCACGTCAAACTTACCCTCTTCATCACTCCTGAGATGCCCTTGCTTGTCTCTTGGACAATATCCTTGCTAAGATAGATTCCACTGTTTACTTCCTCCTCAGGACTGTACCAGATGCACCTTTGGTGTGTTAAATGAAGGGAGGTGCACCTTCCGTTTTTACGTCAAACTTACCCTCTTCATCAATCCTGAGATGCCCTTGCGTGACCCTTGAACACTGTCCTTGCCAAGATAGATCTCATTGTTTCCTTCCTCATCAGGACTGTACCAATTTGTTCAACAAAACTTACCCTCTTCATCAATGTTGTGATGCCCTTGCGGGCCTCTTGAACAACATCCTTTCCCAGGTAGATTCCTAGGTGGCCTTCCTCATCAGGACTGTACCAATATGTTCAATTTCAACAAAATTTAACTCCTTCGTCCATGTTGTGATGCCCTCGTGGGCCTCTCGAACAACATCCTTGCCCAGGTAGATTCCTAGGTGGCCTTCCTCATCAGTACTGTACCAATTTGTTCAATTTCAACAAAACTGAACTCCTTCATCAATGTTGTGATGCCCTTGCGGGCCTCTTGAACAACGTCCTAGTCCAGGTAGATTCCTAGGTGGCCTGCATCACCAGGACTGTACCGATATTTCAACAAAGCTTACCCTCTTCATCAATGTTGTGATGCCCTTGCTTGCATGCGTAACAACATCCTTGCCCAGGTAGATCCCTGGGTGTCCTCCGTCATCAGGCCCGTACCAGATACACCTTAATTACACAAACATCAGGGAGGGGGTCAGTTATTTTGCTTTGCTTTGTTTTGTTTTGTTTAGGTCTTGGTTTTGGTCTTGGTCTTGGTCTTGGTCTTGGTCTTGGTCTTGGTCTTGGTCTTGGTCTTGGTCTTGGTCTTGGGGTTGGGATGGGACATGGAAACCAGGGAGTGTACTATGTCCTGCCTCATCAGGGCTGTACCAGATGCACCTTGCTTACACACACATCAGGGAGGGGGCAGGTAGGAGGGTGAAGGGAGTCGGTTGGGTTGGGTTGGGTTGGGTTGGGTTGGGTTGGGTTGGGTTGGGTTGGGTTGGGTTGGGTTGGGTTGGGTTGGGTTGGGTTGGGTTGGTTGGGTGGGTTGGTTGGGTTGGGTTGGGTTGGGTTGGGTTGGGTTGGGTTGGTTGGGTTGGTTGATTGGGTTGTTTCTTAAACTAAGAAAAAATGCTGATCTGAACCCCAAACAATCGTTTTACCTGTGGGGGCCGTGAGTTCGTGCTACAGTGATCACAAGATGTAAAAATAATACGATTTTCACCTGTAAGCAGCATCTGAGTTGGCCTAGCATGTTTGGAAGTTGTTGCGCAGTGCATACTTAGTGGTGATGGTTTGGTTCCGTTTGGTTTTGGGGCCGTGAATTCGTGCTACAGTGATCACAAAATAAATACAAATCTGATTTTCACCTGTAAGCAGCATCATATCATATTTTCATCTGTAAGCAGAGTTGGCCAAGCAGGTGAATTAGTTCTGGCGCAGCGCATACTTTGTGGTGGTGGTTTGGTTTGGTTTGAGCTACAGAGATCACACAAAACAAATCGTGCTACAGTGGTTACACAAAACAAATCTATGATTTTTGGCAGAGCCCCCCCTTCTGGGGGGCGGGAGCCCCCAGTGTTACCCATTTGTCCGTCCGTCCGACCATCCATCCATCCATCTGACCGTGATGAAGCCCGACACGTCAGCCAACGGCCTCATAACTAACTCGCTTCCGCTGCCACCTGTCGCTCCCTCGCGATCACTCTCCGCCATTTTTTAGCGTCGCAGGCGACGCTGCATCGAACTTGTTACCTGTAAGCACTTGTCATCTGAGTTGGCTAAGCACGTGTGCAGATTGTGGCGCAGTACATACTTAGTGGTGGTGCCTAGGTTAGGTTAGGTTTGGTTTGGCTTGGTTTGGGTTGGGTTTTTTTAAACTTGAGAAAACATTGCTGATCTGACCCCCAAACAATCGTTTTACCGATGGGGGCCGTGAGTTTGTGCTACAGTTATCACACGATCAAAAATAAAAAACAATATGATTTTCACCTGTAAGCAGCATCTGAGTTGGCCAAGCAGGTGCGAAGGTTGTGGCGCAGTACATACTTAGCCTCACAAACCATGGCGGGCCGGTTGCTGAAGAGCATTGCTGATGCTCCCATCCTAAAGGTGGGTGGGGGAGGGGTGGGGGTGGGATAGTGAGGGGGGTAGGGGGGTTAGGGGAGGGGGGAGGGGAGGCAGGGGGAGGGGAGCAATTGAGGGGAAGGGTGGGGAGGGGCGTGGGGAGGGGGGGGGGGGGGGGGGGGAGGGGGCGTTAACCATGGTGGGCCAGTTGCTGAAGAGCATTGATGATGATCCTACAGGTAGGTGGGGGGAGGGTTGGGGTGGGTGGGGTGAGGGGGGTGGGGGGGTGATGATGATGGTGGTGGCGGAGGTGGGGTGGGGGTGGGGGGTGGGGGGTGATGGGGTGAAGGGGTGATGGTGGCGGAGGTGGAGGTGGGTGGGTGGGGGGGTGAGGGGGGGGTGGGTGGGTGGGGGGGGATGGTGGTGGCGGAGGTGTGGGTGGGTGTGGGTGGGGGGGTGATGGTGATGGCGGGGTGGGGGGGGTGGGGGGGGGGTGGGGGGTGGGGGGGGCGAGGGGGTGGTGTGATGGTGGTGGCGGAGGTGGTGGTGGTGGGGTGGGGTGGGGTGGGGTGAGGGGGTGGGTGGTGGGGGGGGGGTGATGGTGGTGGCGGAGGTGGTGGGGTGAGGGGGGGGGGGGGGGGGGGGGGATGGTGGTGGCGGAGGTGTGGGTGGGTGGGTGGGTGGGGTAGGGAGGGTTGAGAGGGTAGGGAGGTGGAGGTGGTGGGTGGTGGGTGAGGGGGTGGGGGGGCGGAGGTGGCGGAGGTGGAGGTGGGGGGGGTGGTGGGGGAGGGGGGCAGAGGTGGCGGAGGTGGAGGTGGGTGGGTGGGTGTGGTGAGGGGGTGGGGGGGGGGGGGCGGAGGTGGCGGAGGTGGGGTGGGGGGTGGGTGAGGGGGTGGGGGGGGCGGAGGTGGCGGAGGTGGAGGTGGTGGGTGGGGGGTGGGTGAGGTGGGGGGGCGGAGGGGGCGGAGGTGGACGTGGGAGGTGGGTGGGTGAGGGGGTGGGGGGAGTGGGGGGGGGGGGGGGAGTTGGGTGGAGGGATGGGTGGTGGGTGGGTGGGGAGGTGGGGATGGGTGGGAGGGTGGGGGGGGGGGGGGGGGGGGCGCATTACATACTTAGCCTCGCGAGCCATGGAGGGCTGGTTGCTGAAGAGAGTTGCTGATGCTCCCATCCTACAGGTGGGTGGGGGGTGGGGAGGGTGGGGGTGGGGTGGGGAGGGGAGGTGTGGGTGTGTGTGTGTAAGGGTGGGGGGGGGGGGGCCAGTACAAACTAAGCTTCGTGGACAATGGAGGCCGGTTGCTGAAAAGAATTGCTGATGCTCCCAACCTACAGGTGGGTGGGGTGAGGGTTGGGGTGGGGATAGGGCGGTGGTGGTGGTGGTGGGGTGGCGGAGGGTGTGGGGGGAAGGGAGATGGGGTAAGGGGAGGGGGGGGGAGGGGAGGGAGGAAGGGAGGGGGAAGGGTGGGGTGCGTGGGGAGGGGGGGGGAGGGGAGGGGAGGAAGGAGGGGATAAGGTGGGGTGCGTGGGAAAGGGGGTGGTGTGGGGGGGGGGAGGGGAAGGAGAGGAAGCGGGGGGTGCGTTGGGAGGGGGTGGGGGGGAGGGGAGAAGGGAGGGGAAGGGGGGTGCGTTGGGGAAGGGGGGGGGGGGGGGGGGGGGAGGAAGGGAGGGGAAGGGGGGGTGCGTGGGAGGGGGGAGGGGAGGGAGGAAGGGAGGGGAAGGGTGGGTGCATGGGGAGGGGGGGGGAGGGGAGGGCAGGAAGGGAGGGGAAGGGTGGGGTGCGTGGGGAGGGGGGGGGAGGGAAGGAAGGGAGGGGAAGGGTGGGGTGCGTGGAGGGGAGGGAAGCTTGGGAGGGAGGGGAGGAAGGGAGGGAAGGGTGGGTGCGTCGGGGGGGGGGGGGGAGGGAGGAGGGCAGGAAGAGGAGGGAAGGTGGGGTGCATGGGGAGGAGGGGGGAGGAAAGGGAGGAAGGGAGGGGAAGGGTGGGTGCGCGGGGAGGGGGGGAGGGGAAGGGAGGAAGGGAGGGGAAGGGTGGGGTGCGTGGGAGGAGGGGGGAGGAGGGCAGGAAGGGAGGGAAGGGGGGGTGTGCGTGGGGAGGGGGGGAGGGGAGGGGAGGAAGGGAGGGGAAGGGTGGGGTGCGTGGGGAGGGGGGGGAGGGGAGGGAGAAGGGAGGGGGAAGGGTGGGGTGCCGTGGGGAGGGGGGGGGGAGGGGAGGAAGGGAGGGGAAGGGTGGGGTGCGTGGGGAGGGGAGGAAGGTGAAGGGGAAGGGTGTGGCAGCGTGGGGAGGGGGGGGGGAGGGGAGGGGAGGAAGGGAGGGGAAGGGTGGGGTGCGTCGGGAGGGGGGGGAAGGGGGGGGTGCGTGGGGAGGAAGGGAGGGGAAGGGTGGGGTGCGTGTGGGAGGCGGGGGGAGGGAGGGGAGGAAGGGAGGGGAAGGGTGGGGTGCGTGGGGAGGGGGGGGAGGGAGGGAGGAAGGGAGGGGAAGGGTGGGTGCGTGGGGAGGGGGGGGGGGGAGGGGAGGGCAGGGAAGGGAGGGGAAGGGTGGGTGCGTGGGGAGGGGGGAGGCGGAGGGCAGGAAGGAGGGGGAAGAGGTGGGTGGTGCGTGGGGAGGGGGGGGGGGGGGGAGGGTAGCTTGCTGGTTCTCCCCCATCCTGCAGAGGGATTCCAGCAAGTTGGATGAGGTGTATCTGATCGGTGTGGGGTGCGTGTGTGTCTGTCGTGGAGGGGGAGGGGTGGGGTGGGGGGTGGCTGGGTGGGGGGGGTCAAGCAAGATTGATGAGGTGTTTCAGATTGGTGTGGGTGCGGTGTGTCTGTGTGTGGTGTGGTGGTGTGTGGTGTGTGTGTGGTGGAGCGTCAAAAGATCTCTCACCAGATCCCGTGTGTGTGTATGTGTGTTTGTGTGTGTGTGTGTGTGTGGGGGGGGGGGGGGGGGGGGGGGGCAAGCATGTAGAGGTAAATTGGATTGGATAGGATTGGATTGTTACATGGCTTTTCAGCCAGCTCTGGACTACTCAAAAGTGTTGTGAATACGGATTTCGACATGAACATAAAGTATGTGGCAGCGCGATGCTCAAGTGTAACATTTGGGGAGGTATAAACATAGAGTATCTGGCAGTGCGATTTCCGTTTTCCATTTCCAAGTTGCATTGATCGCAAAAACATTGAAGTTTTGGGTCCCCACTAATGTATCTATCACATTTTCATTCCTGAAAACTGATCAGCTGGCTGAGGTGTTCGCTTTTGGAGTACAAAACGCACCTTCACAGTAAATTGGTGACTAAACGCACCTGAGCAGTACATTGGTGACTAAACGCACCTGAACAACACATTGGTGAACAAACGCACCTGAGGAGTACATTGGTGACTGAATACACCTGAGCAGTACATTGGTTACTAAATGCACCTGAGCAGTACATTCGTGACTAAACGCACCTGAGCAGTACATTGGTGACTAAACGCACCTGAACAGCATTTTGGCGACTAAACGCACCTGAGCAGTACATTGGTTACTAAACGCACCTGAGCAGTACATTGGCGACTAAACGCACCTGAGCAGTACATTGGCGACTAAACGCACCTGAGCAGTACATTGGTGACTAAACGCACCTGAGCAGTACATTGATGACTAAACGCACCTGAGCAGTACATTGGTGACTAAACGCACCTGCACAATACATTGGTGACTAAACGCACCTGAGCAGTACATTGATGACTAAACGCACATGCGCAGTACATTGGTGACTAAACGCACCTGCACAATACATTGGTGACTAAACGCACCTGAGCAGTACATTGGTGACTAAACACACCTGAATGGTACTGTGGATACTAAAGGCACCTGAACAGCACATTGGTGACTAAACGCGCCTGAGCAGTAAATTCGTGACTAAACTCACCTGAGCAGTACATTAGTGACTAAACGCACCTGAACAGCATATTGGTGACTAAACGGCTCTTATCCTTGCCCAAGTAGAATGCCGGAGTGACGGTTTCGGTGGTCACCATAATCACATTGCAGTTTGGCTTGGCCTGTTACAATTGGAATGTAATTTTCTCAGGCTTTGTTGATGTGGAATCACATTGCTAGTTGGCTTGGCCTGATGCGTACTCAGGCTTTGTTGATGTGGAATCACATTGCTAGTTGGCTTGGCCTGATGCGTACTCAGGCTTTGTTGATGTGGAATCACATTGCTAGTTGGCTTGGCCTGATGCGTACTCAGGCTTTGTTGATGTGGAATCACATTGCTAGTTGGCTTGGCCTGATGCGTCCTCAGGCTTTGTTGATGTGGAATCACATTGCTAGTTGGCTTGGCCTGATGCGTACTCAGGCTTTGTTGATGTGGAATCACATCGCTAGTTGGCTTGGCCTGATGCATACTCAGGCTTTGTTGATGTGGAATCACATTGCTAGTTGGCTTGGCCTGATGCATACTCAGGCTTTGTTGATGTGGAATCACATTGCTAGTTGGCTTGGCCTGATGCATACTCAGGCTTGTTGATGTGGAATCACATTGCTAGTTGCTTGGCCTGATGCGTACTCAGGCTTTGTTGATGTGGAATCACATTGCTAGTTGGCTTGGCCTGATGCGTCCTCAGGCTTTGTTGATGTGGAATCACATTGCTAGTTGGCTTGCCTGATGCGTACTCAGGCTTTGTTGATGGAATCACATTGCTAGTGGCTTGGCCTGATGCATACTCAGGCTTTGTTGATGTGGAATCACATTGCTAGTTGGCTTGGCCTGATGCATACTCAGGCTTTGTTGATGTGGAATCACACTGCTAGTTGGCTTGGCCTGATGCATACTCAGGCTTTGCTGATGTGGAATCACATTGCTAGTTGGCTTGGCCTGATGCATACTCAGGCTTTGTTGATGTGGAATCACATTGCTAGTTGGCTTGGCCTGATGCATACTCAGGCTTTGTTGATGTGGAATCACATTGCTAGTTGGCTTGGCCTGATGCATACTCAGGCTTTGTTGATGTGGAATCACATTGCTAGTTGGCTTGGCCTGATGCATACTCAGGCTTTGTTGATGTGGAATCACATTGCTAGTTGGCTTGGCCTGATGCATACTCAGGCTTTGTTGATGTGGAATCACATTGCTAGTTGGCTTGGCCTGATGCATACTCAGGCTTTTTTGATGTGGAATCACATTGCTAGTTGGCTTGGCCTGATGCATACTCAGGCTTTGTTGATGTGGAATCACATTGCTAGTTGGCTTGGCCTGATGCATACTCAGGCTTTGTTGATGTGGAATCACATTGCTAGTTGGCTTGGCCTGATGCATACTCCCTACACCCCCCATTCCTCTGGGGTATGTGTAGGGATTGGCATATCATATGATGTTGACCAAAGGTGAGTATGATATCATATGATATCATACAAATTGCATCATATGATATTGTAATTAAATGGTAACTTTGGCCTAGTCAGATTGACTGCATCATATGATATGATATGATGACATGATATCAAATGATATCATGTTGCCATTCCCTAGGAACATGTTGCTGAGGATAAACGTGGGCATGAGGATGTAAATGTAGGGTTGGGAGGCAAACAAATATTAAGATGTTTATAAGCCGGTTGACATATATTTATAAGCTGCTCGCATTTAAAACGTATGAAAACGTATGAGTGTTTGTTGCACTTCTGGAGAAATTAAATACCTTTTACATGGTTCAGAAGGTATTGCCGCATTGCTAATTTCATTGGCATCACGTATCAACTCTAAAAAAAACTGGCAAGTTCAGCCTGTCCAAATCTGAGAAAAATAAATCACGACCAGAAAGCGCGTCAACCGATAAGCGTGGTGCCAATCTAAGAGAGTCAGTAAATGCCCCTTGGTCAAGTACATAGCTGTATAAGTGCATAACAATATAAGTATATAACTATATTGCAATACTGTCCATGCTCACATTGCACTAGGCTTGCAACACCAATCGTTCATGATAACGTAGGAGCACAGGCAGTGTCTTTTTTCTCTCTAAACTTGCACACCTGGGGGTCGCACCTTGGTTGCAGGATCGGCTACCGATTGCACACAAAAAAATCTGAGCACAGCTTGTGTAATGGAAGGCTAGATGACTAACGAAGGAGCACACACTGTTTTTCTTTTTGGCTACCAGCACCAGCTTGTAGGCAGTTCCCTGAGACTGCCATTGGGCCAACCTCTAAGATTCCAGGAACTCTTGAAAGCTGACGATATCAGATTCCAGGTGCCTAGGTTGCTCGAGGTTTGGATGACAAGTGAGCCCGGGGAGTTGCCTAGAAGCTGCTGCTCGTAGCTGAAAATAAAAACTATGGGAGCACAGCTTGTGGAAAGGAAGGCTAGGTGGCGCTCTAATATGTGTGCCATCCTGGCTATCTAAATCAAAATGCAGGCCATATTTAAATAGATGTAAAAGGTTACTATTATTATTGCATACTGTGATAGAGAAGGTCAATAGCTTTCCGATGAGCTATCTAAAGCAAAACTTGAATGAAAACCAATCAAGTTAAGTGCCGGGATGCGTGCTGTTCATCGAAAAGTACTTTTCGCAGTACGGCCCATATGTTTATACATGACCTATGAGTAAACGTTAAAAGAAAACACATATGGCATACATATACGAATGAACGTATAAACGTGGTCAAACGTTATATATATTTACGTCAAGTATATAACGTTTAAGTCAAGTCACGTCACGTCTATATATTATACATATATATGTATGTCGGCCAAATGCTATGTATATGTGTGTGGGTATATGTGTGGGGTTGAGGACGTGTATGTATGGGGGTATATGTGGCTATGGATACATGTGGGCGCGAGGATTTAGGGATAGGGATATGTGAATGAGGTTATTGTGAATGGGAAATGAAGTTGGTGATATGTGGATGAGAATGCAGGCATGACACGATGATGAAGGTGTTGATGATGAAGGTAATGATGATGATGATGATGATGATGATGATGATGATGATGGTGATGATGATGATGATGATGATGATGATGATAATGATGATGATGATGATGATGATGATGATGATGATGATGATGATGATGATGATGATGATAACAACAACGTCAAGCTGGAAAGATCATTCTGCCAGCTTCCAGATGCAATTAGTTGCTTTAGGTTTGGCTGGTAGCAGGCCAGGAGAGCTGCCTGGAAGCTGCTGCTATGATGAGGGGGCATTTCACCTTGAGAAAGTCCTTTGCAAGGTCCACCGCCACAACACCCATGGAGCATCCCATGCCACCCTGCATGTGTCATGTCATATGGGGCATTTCAGGAATGAATGTTAGTATTTGTAATGTCCAGGGGCAGCCAAATAGGCTAAAGGGACTTGCCCAACCTTAAAAACAGGAAAGGCAGTTTCAAAGGGTAAATGTTCGTCCAACAGTGGAAGGCAAGGTGACTTGTCTTGGGGCTGCTTAGGTCTTCCTCATACAATAATATGCATGTGTTGTTGCATTCAGCAAAGGTGACTATGCTCAATGCAACAACACATGCATGTGCTTGTATGAGGAAGACCTAAGCAGCCCCAAGAGGCTCTAATGTAGCACCCCCAAAACACCAAGGTGCATAATTTAGCACTTGTGCTACCCGTGGCAACTTCAAGAAAAACATATGCACGGCCATGCTAACCGGAACTGACACTAAAACCTAACTTAGTTCAAGAACTGCCCAACATTTTTGCTAAGTACACACCAGGTGGTATGTCTTGACTCCGGAAGGCAGCTTGAACTGGTTCACCAGCATGGATGACATGGAAGGGGTGGGGCAGTAGATAGAACACCTGTTAAAGCAGATGATTTTGGTGGTGGGTGGTGGGTGGTGGGTGGAGATGGAGATGGTTGTGGTGTAGATGACATGGAAGGGGTGGGGCAGTAGATAGAACACCTGTTCAATGAGATGGTGGTGGTGGTGGGTGGTGGGTGGAGGGTGCAGATGGAGATTTTTGTGGTTGGAGATGACATGGAAGGGGTGGGGCAGTAGATAGAACACCTGTCCAAGCAGATGATTTTGGTGGTGGTGGGTGGTGGGTGGAGGGTGCAGATGGAGATGTTTGTGGTTGGAGATGACATGGAAGGGGTGGGGCAGTACATAGAACACCTGTTCAAGCAGATGGTTTTGGTGGTGGTGGTGGGTGGAGGGTGGAGGGTGGAGATGGAGATGGTTGTGGTTGGAGGTGACATGGAAGGGGTGGGGCAGTAGACAGAACATCTGTTCAATGAGATGGTTGTGTTGGTGGGTGGTGGATGGATGTGTTGGTGGGTGGTGGATGGTCATGGTGGTGGGTGGTCGTGGTGGCTGGTGGATGGTCGTGGTGGGTGGTGGGTGGTCATGGATGGTCGTGGTGGTGGATGGTGGTGGTGGTGGTCGTTGTTGTTGGTGGTGGTGGGTGGTCGTTGGTGGTGGTGCATGGTCGTGCATCACCAGCATGGATGACATGGAAGGGGTGGGGCAGTAGATAGAACACCTGCTCAAGGAGATGGTCGTTTTTGTTTTAGTTGTGACTGGTTGTGAAAGCACGTTCAACCCACGAGGTGGGTCTTCCACCAGCGACACCGAGGATTTAGCTCGAATGGCGTTGCCACTCCTACAATTAATAGGCGCACTAGGTCTGTTGTACAGGCAGGCAGACTTCCATGATGATGAGGTAGTCCACATCATCATGGAAGGCGTCAGTTGTGCTTTTTCTATTAAGTCCACCAGGGCAGATGGCAAGCCTTTACTCAGTCTATTCAAAAGGCAGGCTGGCAGCGGGCAGGCAGGCAGGCAGGCAGGTAGGCAGGCAGGCAGGCAGGCAGGCAGGTAGGCAGGTAGGCAGGTAGGCAGGCAGGCAGCAGGCGGGCAGCAGGCAGCAGCAGGCAGGCAGGCAGGCAGGCAGGCAGCAGGCAGGCAGGCAGGCAGCAGGCAGGCAGGCAGGTGGGCAGATGGGCGGGCGGCGGGCGAGCAGGTAGACGGTCAGACAGCTCAGACGGGCAGTCGGGCAGTTCGGGAGTCGGGAGTCGGGCAGACAGGCAGTCAGGCAGACGGGCAGACGGGCAGAAAAACAGACAGGCGGGCAGACAGACAGACAGACGGGCAGACAGACAGACGGGCAGACAGGCAGACGGGCAGACAGACAGACGGGCAGACAGACAGACGGGCAGACAGACAGACAGACGACGGCGGACAGACAGACAGACAGAGGGCGGACAGACAGACGGGCGGACAGACATACAACAGACAGACAGGACAGACAGACAGACAGACAGACAGACAGACAGACAGACAGACAGACAGACAGACAGACAGACAGACAGACAGACAGACAGACAGACAGACAGACAGACAGAACAGACAGACAGACAGACAGACAGACAGACAGACAGACAGACAGACAGACAGACAGACAGACAGACAGACAGACAGACAGACAGACAGACAGACAGACAGACAGACAGACAGACAGACAGACAGACAGACAGACAGACAGAC
>JAJSRW010000037.1:0-12500 GCA_022414725.1 Microglena sp. YARC | reverse complement strand
AAAGTGTACTTACTTCGTAAACCACTTCGCCATTCACCCAGTTCCAAGTTCAAGCAAAGCAAGTTACTTTGATAAGCAACTGTCTTCCCATCCGAAGTTCTTGGCCCACCGAGGGCAACCAAACGGGCTGGCCCCCTCAACCTCACGCCGCGTAATAAGGCGTACTATTTTGTACTATTAAGTTTCTTCGTCTGGACGGGTTAGCCTCCTAAAAATAACGCCCCTAGTTGTTACTGTCAAGCCTGAATTGCAAGGAAATAAAATGTCAGTCTCAGACATTACTTACGCTGTTTTCCGCCTGACCATTCCAAGCTGCTTTAAAATCGTCGATACTCAATTTCAGCTTATCTGGAGGCTTGTAACAAGAGAAGTCGACCAAGTACATTTCGCCTGGTTGCGTCGGAGAAGTCCTGATCTAGCCAAGATGTGGCAACTAATTGCTTTCAACAGGCGTATGCTGTAAAAGCCTGTCGACAAACTCTCGCTCGGCGTAATTAAAGGAATCGCATCTCAGCTGCAGTCACGCTTTTTCAAGGATTTTTTGTGTGTGGTGATGTGAGTAAATATTAAGAGCAACCAAAGGATTGTAGCAGGAACATATATTGAAGAGTTTGTATCCACCGATGATGGCAGCGACAAATGAACAGTCCACACGGCCGTTTTTTTACAGTATCGGAGATCTGGCCCATCATTTCTTTGCGTAAAACAACTGTGGCCGAAAAAATTGATTGGTGACAGAGCTGGCGACTTCTGCATGTACAAGGAAAGTTTGATATGGCATGAAAACCTAGGGGCCTGGGGGAGGGGTGACACGAGGAGGGGGGGCCTACGAACTAGACCTGGACCAGGTATGAGACGACTTCAAAGGGCTTTGGGGGCCTACGAACTAGACCTGGACCAGGTATGAGACGACTTCAAAGGGCTGGAAAGGTGACCCCCCTGCTTCGAACCTTCGAATTACCGTTTCGTCAGACCGACCATTTCCTCCAGGATCAAGCATCTCTTCTGGTAAACTTCGCGCAAATTGCGACTCGGTATTCTAGCCACCATGGAGTCACCTCCGGCTTCTTCGGTGGCCGCAGGTGAGAAAAATATCAGAATAACAAGCTGGACGTTTCTTTCTTTGTCCCGAGCACCTGCTTGTTAACTTGCCAATGGGAGCAGCGGCCCCTCTGATTTAGCTCGCAATGGCAACGAGAGCAAACTGTCTGAACATTGTGCCAATCGGCTCCCGTAGCTGGTGCTGAAGATGCACTGATGAGCCCGAGGGATTGCGCTGCATGCAACTCGAGCTCTCTCAACCGCCTGCTCATTATGGCGCTGTTCTGTCCAGAGCAGACATCTTGGTTTCCGGAAAACTATCTGGACGCTTCCGATATGGCTGGCAACGAGCCGCGAGCCTCACCTGCCTGGTGAGGCTGCCCCGTCTACCCAGGGAAACCCACCCACCCCTGCCCGAAGACTCGCCTGTGACGCACAATTTAACGGTAACAAAAATCATATGAGGGGGCCGCACGAGGCTTCTACGTACAACGCAGGATTTGCGCAACGTGAAGTAACAGGAAAAAGCACCAGGGGCCGATACGCGTTGGATGGCCACTTTCAGACCTAACCCAAGGAGGATCAGAAGGCCGGGAAATGAGTTTCTGAAGAGGAGCAAATCGAAAGCGACGGAGTTTCGTTTGCAACCTCGAATATTTTGTTTGTTTTTTGTTTTTTGTGTGCCGAGGCCCGCATTGCGCGATCCTCGGCCAGGCAAAAATTAAACGGTGCAGTAGTCCATTGAGAGACCTGCGGCAGAAGCAGTCCACTGAGTGCGAGGTGGGCCGCGACTACCAAGAAACCACCTTGGTGATCATGGTTATCTTGCAATACTTGTAACCTCGAATAATCGAAGCTCGCAAGAAGCTGTTTCGATTGGTACCCGGGTCGTCGAAAACCAGGTACCCTCTGTTCGAAACCCTATGCTACCGGGTCCAGGTCTAAATCGTAGCCCCCACCTCGTTTCATCCCACCCTGCTAGTGGTGAATATTCGATTGGTCGAGGGTGGGTATCTCCCTTACCTTATCTCCCTTTTGTACCACTCTTTTGTTGGAGTGACAACGCCATTCGAACTGAATCCCCGGTGTCGCTTGCTTGTGTCGGGAGACCCACCTCTTGGGTGAAAGTCCTTTCACAACTAAAAAAACTGAGTACCAACCCCGTGTTCCTAAAAGGTATCTTGGTAGCCCTCGACTCCACTGCTCTATCCGGCAGCTCCGATATACTACCAAGTTCCACCTCAGGGTCCTGTTTTTTAGGTACCTTAACGGCCCGCAGCCTCTATCAGGCAGTTTTGATGAGTACCCTGTCATGTCAAACACAAATTTCCACGATGTCCAACCCTGGTAATAAAACAGAAAGGCCTGTATTTGGATTGCAGGCTAGACAGGGCAGATGTCGTATCTTTTGCCCCCAGTCAGCCCCAAACGTACACAAATATCATGTTTCTTATTTACACTAGTTCTAAAAGCCATCTCTTTTGCATGTCACTAGTTTGCACACTCCCAGCATATTCTACCCAGGTGGATTTGGTTTAGAAGTAGAGACGGTCACCCAAAAGGGGAAATGTTCCATGCACAATATCATACCAGGCAATTTCCAGCCCTTCCAGGCTGGCATACCAACTCGCAGCAGTCGGAACAAGGAGCAGAATAGCGCGGTTTGTGACAGTTCAACTTCAAGCAGTGTTACGTGATGGATGGCACAACTTGATGGTGATTGATTCCCTGGCTCGATCTATGTATGTATATATGTATGCTACAGTCCAAGGCTAGGCCAAAAAAGCTATAGGGACTTGCCAACCGTGATAGGAAGGGCTTCAAAGAAAACAACCGATGATATGAAGTGTGGAGCTCGCGGAGCTCTGTGGAGCTTGTAGGCAGTCACTTGTGCACTCAGGACTTATGGGTAACGTCTTCAACAACTCTTGTTGAGTGGCTATCATTCATGCCACTCTCAGTTATTTATACCATCAGAACAACTCCACATTAGTAGGACAGGGGGTGTGGCAACCTGCAGGCATGGGCACAGGCGGGGTTGTGTGGGTATGGGTGTGGGTGTGGGTATGGGTGTGTGGGTGTATGTGTGTGTGGGGGGTGGGGTGGGGGTGGGGGATGGGGGGGTGGGGGTGTGTTGTGTGGGGGGGGAGAACCAAGCTCTGGTGAACTGAATCCCAACAAATCAAGACAAACAAGTACTGAAATCATTAAGTAGATTATAAGAGGATATCTGTTGGGGTTTAGTTCACCAGTGCTTGTTTCTTAAACTGCCTTTCCTATTCTTAAGGTTAAGTCCTTTTAGCCTATTTAGCTACCCCTGGACCGTGATCATTTGTTGTACCGACAAAGGTGCTGGGTTCGAATCCCTACAGGTGCGCCTTAGTGTTCACAGTTGCTGTTAACCGCTATGGTAGCTTTATCCAGGTTAAGTAGCAACCCGTTTCTACCGCCGTACGACGGGGCTCCCTTGATACCCCGCCCCCCAGGCGTTCTCATTAACCCTGGACAAATACACCCCTGGACAATTAACCCTGGACTGTACAAATACAACATGAGAAGTTAGGTGCAAATCCCCCCTCAGAGATTTGCACCACACAACTACCAGGGCCTGGTAGTTGTGGTGTGAGCTTGTCTTGAGTCAACACTGGAATAACTACAACAATGTAATGCAATGCAATTTAATGTAATGTAATGTAGTGTGGTGCATTCTAGTGTAGTGTAGTGCAGTGTAATGTAATGTAATTAGGGTTGGGAAGCAAACCTATATTAATATTTGTATAAGCCGTAAATAGTATACTTGCAAGCCGTATACAAGTAATATAATATAATCTATATATATAAAGAAATCATGGTCGTGGTCGTGGTCGTGGTGGTGTCATCATCGCGTACCCACGTGCCATGGGCGTGCGAAGTGTAACCGACTTGCAACCGACTTTCCGTCAAACCCAAGTCGCAATACCCCGCCCAGAAATCTTCAAATACCGAAACTGCAGATGCGCAAAGCTAAGCGCGCGCTCATTTCGTCCCCACATTTGCTTTGCCTCCCATACTATGACTGCAACCAATTTAGATCCAGCAGGTCCTCTCCTCAAAGGTCACCTGCTGAACCTTGCTTTGCATGGCGCTCAGAATAATAGTTTCAGTTCATTGCTTCTTCACGGAGCATGATGATGCATGACAGGAGGGCCTGCAACACCGCCAGCCAGCGCTCAAAGCGAGCTTGCATGAGCAAGGAAGAACTGGACAGAGCCGGGCAGAACCAACAAGAGTCGACATGATGCCCACGCTGCCCGACCCCAGGAGTTACGCCAGGCTCATAATCAAGCCGGACGTGAACAACGCGATCCCATGCCTCAGGATGAACGCGAAGCTGCTCTTAACCAAGCCAGGCGTGAAGACTTTGCTTTCCAACCTCAGGAGTTACGCCAGACTCATAATCAAGCCAGACCTTCAGATCGTCATGCTTTTTTTCTCCGCCTGCGAGCGTTGCCACCGTTCATCTCACGCATGCGCACTTTCGCCATGCCATCGCATCGCCTTTTACTGGTTGGCTGGTTGTTGCGATTAATTCGACTTTGTTCAGATCGCCACGGCCATTCCGTCCCTCTGCACACTTTCGCGCTTGCACCTCTCATCCCTTATCTGAAAGCTCTTTTCGTTGTATCGAATATCGTGAAATAAGATTTGTGCTGTTCCAAGAGTTGACCGAGTATCAACTGGGGCACTGCACGAGAAGATGAAACTGCAAGTTTGTGGCTTTGGAATTGCACTGGTCCTGTGTTCTCGGGCTGATCGGGATCTGAGCGTTCCCAAGTTGTTGGTCTGCTCTTTCTCCTCTTTCTGCAAGATTAAATCCCGCAGCTGGAGTGAAGGTTATGAGGTAGGGAGGAGGAGAGTGTGTGACTGTGTGTTCGTGGTTGTGGTTGGGGGAAGGGAGGCTTTTGGGGCGAAGGTGAGAGAAAGAGAGTGTGTGTGGATTGGGTAGGAAGAGGCCGGGGGAAGTGGAGGATGCTGTGGGTCTGTTTGTGGGTGGGTGGGTGGGTGGGGGGGGGGGAATGGAATACGTGTATGACAGTGGGGGAGGCCACAGCTGTAGCAGAAGGGGAAAAGATAGAGAGAAGTGGTGTGCGTCTGAGAGTGCGCGGGGGAGAGGGAGTGTTGGCGTGGCCACCGGCCACACGGGCTACCGTACTAGTATAATATAATATAATATAATATAATATAATATAATATAATATAATTTAATATAATATATATATATAAAGAAATCATGGTCGTGGTCGCGGTCGCGGTCGTGGTGGTGTCATCATCGCGTACCCACGTGCCATGGGCGTGTGAAGTATAACCGACTGCCAACCGACTTTCTGTACACTCAACTCGTAACACCCCGCCCAGCGAAATGTTCAAATACCGAAACTGCAGATGCGCAAAGCTAGGCGCGCGCGCTCATTTCATCCCCACATTTGCCGCCCATACTATGACTGCAAGCAATTTAGATCCAGAAGATCCTCTCCTCGGAGGTCATCTGCTGACCCCCGCTTTGCATGGCACTCAAAATAATCGTTTCAGTTCATTGCTTCTTCACGGATCATGCGACCATGATGCATGCCAACGGTCCTAATGGACAGGAGGGCCCGCAACACCGCCAGTCAGTGCTCAAAGCGAGCTTGCATGAGCAAGGAAGAACTGGACATAACCGGGCAGAGTCAACAAGAGTCGACGCGTGGCCCACGCTGCCCGACCCGAGGAGTAACGCCAGGCTCATAATAAAGCCGGACGCGAACAACGCGATCCCATGCCTCAGGATGAACGCGAAGCTGCTCTTAACCAAGCCAGGCGTGAAGACTTTGCTTTCCAACCTCAGGAGTTACGCCAGACTCAAAATCAAGCCAGACCTTCAGATCGTCATGCTTTTTTTCTCCGCCTGCGAGCGTTGCCACCGTTCATCTCACGCATGCGCACTTTCGCCATGCCATCGCACCGCCTTCGTCATGGTTGGCTGGTTGCTGCGATTAATTCGACTTTGTTCAGATCGCCACGGCCATTCCGTCCCTCTGCACACTCTCGAGCTTTTGCACCTCTCATCCCATATCTGAAACCTCTTTTCGTTGTCTCAAATATCGTGAAATAAGATTTGTGCTGTTCCAAGAGTTGACCGAGTATCAACTGCTGCACGAGAAGATGAAACTGCAAGTTTGTAGCTTTGGAATTGCACTGGTCCGGTGTTCTCGGGGTGATCGGGATCTGAGCGTTTGTTGGTTCGCACTTTCCCCTCTTCCTGCAAGATTAAATCCCACAGCCGGAGTGAAGGGTATGAGGTAGGGAGGAGGAGGAGAGTGTGTGTGCGTGTTGGGGGTTGGGGGAAGGGAGGCTTTTGGGGCGAAGGTGAGGGAAAGAGAGTGTGTATGGATGGGGTAGGAAGAGGCCGGGGGAAGTAGAGGATACTGTGGGTCTGTTTGTGTGTGTGTATGTATGTGTGGTGTGTGTGTGTGGTGTGTGTGTGTGTGGGGGGGGGGGGGGGGATGGAATACGTGTATGGCAGGGGGGAGGCCACAGCTGAAGCAGAAGGGGAAAGGTAGAGAGAAGAGGTGTGCTTCTGAGAGTGCGGGGGGAGAGGGAGTGTTGGTGTGGCCACCGGCCACACGGGCTACCGTACTAGTATAATATAATATAATATAATGCAATGTAATGTAGTGCAATGCAGTGTAATGTAATGTTATGTCATGTGGTGTAGTTTAGTGTAGTTTAGTGTTAATTTAATGCAATGTAGCGCAGTTTATTGTAAGGTAGTGAAGTGTAATGTAATGTATTGTAATGTAATGTAATGTAATGTAATGTAATGTAATGTAAAGTAATGCAATGTAAAGTAATGTAATACAAAGTAATGTAACATAATGTAGTCAGGTAGTGTCAGTTGGTGCAATGTAATGCAACGTAATGTAGTGTAATATAGTGCGATGTAGTGTAATGTTACATAGTGCAATGTAATGTAATGTAAAAATGAGAAGTAGCACACACCTGGCCATCAATCCAGCTATCGCCAACACCAGCTCCTCTAGTTCGTCGCCTATTTGGGCAACAGCATATTCAAGAGCTGCAAGGTGAACCTGATAAATGTTAAACAATGGTTCAAATTCGAATCCAAGTTTGAGGTCAGGTTCAAATTCGAATCCAAGTTTGAGGTCAGGTTCAAATTCGATTCCAAGTTTGTGGTCAGGTTCAAATTCGAATCCAAGTTTGAGGTCAGGTTCAGATTTGAATCCAAGTTTGAGGTCAGGTTCAAATTCGAATCCAAGTTTGAGGTCAGGTTCAAATTCGAATCCAAGTTTGAGGTCAGGTTCAAATTCAAATCCAAGTTTGAGGTCAGGTTCAAAATCGATTCCAAGTTTGAGGTCAGGTTAAATTCGAATCCAAGTTTGAGGTCAGGTTCAAATCCGAATCCAAGTTTGAGGTCAGGTTCAAATTCGAATCCAAGTTTGAGGTCAGGTTCAAATTCGATTCCAAGTTTGAGGTCAGGTTCAAATTCGATTCCAAGTTTGAGGCCAGGTTCAAATTCGAATCCAAGTTTGAGGTCAGGTTCAAATCCGAATCCAAGTTTAAGGTCAGGTTCAAATTCGAATCCAAGTTTGAGGCCAGGTTCAAATTCGAATCCAAGTTTGAGGTCAGGTTCAAATTCGAATCCAAGTTTGAGGTCAGGTTCAAATTCGGATCCAAGTTTGAGGTCAAGTTCAGTTCATCTACAAATACAAAAGACAGACACGAACAGAGACGCAGATGCAGACACAGAAAGACACAGAATGAAACAAAAAGACACAGAATAACACAGAAAGAAACAGAAAGACAGACACATTAAGACACAGTAAGACACGGTTAGACACAGTAAGGCATCCCATCGCCTCCCTCGCAGCACTAGCCTCCTGAAAAGCTGTGTGTATGCCCCCAGAAGGTGTGTCAACAAACACATAAATATAACAACACCCCCGCCACCCCCACCCACCCCACACTCACACCTCCACCCCCACCTACATAAACACACAGACACATGTCTCTGCCCGGTTTGACTCTCATCTGCGTTTTTCATCGCCTCCTTCTCAGCACTAGCCTCCTGAAAATCTGTGTGTATGCCCCCAGGAGGTCTGATCACAAGCACACAAATATAACCACCCCCCACACCCCCACCCCACACTCACTCACACCCAACCCACCCACATAAACACAGACACACATACCTGAACGATTTGACTCTCATCTGCATTTATCATCGCCTTTCTCTCAGCAGCAGCCCTCTCTCCAGCCTCTTGAAAAGCTTCGTGGATGACCCCAGAAGGGCTAACCTCACTCCCCTTCAAGCAGATCACATTCTCTGTTGCTCCCACACTCTGCGCCTCAAACCCAACAGAATGCTGGCGCTCAGCTGGTGAGTGGTCCAGCCCACTACCGCCCGTTACTGCTGCTTGGTACTTCTGGTTGGTACTGCCGTTGGCTCCTGGGGCTCGTGGCAGAGGGGAGGGCTGCTGGTTGTTTGGCGCTACTTAAACCTGAGGGCCTAGCGTTGCCTAAAACAGAGCCTCTGGCGTCAGAGGCAGAGGAGGGGCCCAGTGAAGGCACATATGGAGGTATTGGTTCCCCGTGCCGCAACAGCCTCCCTTGTGTCCCTTCCCCTCCATGGTTTGGGCGAGGCCCCCAACGCAGTGGGCTAGACCTGAGGGGGGATGAACAAGGTGACCTATGTGAGACCCTCTCTCCGATCCCCTCCTTGGAGCCCCCTCTGGACGTGAGCCCCCCCTTGGTCCCTCCTTGGGCCCCCCCTTGAGCCCCATGGTCACTGCAAGGCTCAGCCGGCCCAACACCTCCTCCCCGGAAGGGCCAGCGTGGCAACCGAGGGTCTAATACAATGGCTGGGGTCAGCGGCCGAGCTGCGGGCTAAGCCTGCCAAGGGGGGGTCCAGGCTGACAGTAGGACCATGGGCCTAGGCTGCCCCAAGTGCTGGCTCTTAAATGGCTGGATGTTTAATGCTTGCCCACCATCCAGCCACCCTCGCCCTAGGCTGTCCAAGTGCTGACTGTTCAATGAGTTGAGAAAAAGAAGGCATTTGTGCCCAAGAGATCGTGCGTCCCCGTGCACACCACTTCACTCTTTTCATTGGGGGCCTTTAGGGTTGATTTCAAGGGTGCGCCACGGTAATGGGTGCCCCTTTGAAGGGCACATCCACCGGCATTGGAGACGAAGCTAATGGTGTTGAGAGTGCCGGGAGGGCCGAAGAGGGAGGGGGAGGCGGAGGGGGGGGCAGGCACTTTCTGCCTCACACTGTGTCACCTCCCTGAGCTGGCGGAGGGTGTTGCACGGTACCTGTCATCATGTGGTCTTAGGTTTTAGGTTTTAGGTTAGCGGTGTTGGTAACTGTCATCATGTAGTTCAGGTTTTAGGGTTAAGGGTGTTGGGTGTTGGGTACCTGACATCATGTGGTTTACGGTTTAGGTTTTAGTCGGTGCTTGGGTGCTGGTACCTGTCATCATGCGGTTTTGGTTGTCAGGTTTAGTTTAGGGGGGTTGGACCAGCGTACCTGTTTCATCATTTGGTTGTAGGTTTAGAGGGTTTAGGTATTAGGGTTGAAGCGTACCTGTCGATCATGTGGTGTAGCGTTTTAGGTTTTAGTTTAGGGTGTGAGGCACCTATTGCATGGCGTGTGGTTTACGCTTTAGTTTTAGTTTTGAGGGTGCTGGGTAACGTTATATAAGGTTTAGGTTTTTAGGGTTGTAGGGTCTGGGTAGGGTGACGTACCTCGTACACCATGTGTGTTTATATGTAATGGCAGACAATATCCAGCAGGCAGGCCCAAATAGGCCTACAGGACTACCTTACTACTGAGAGAGAGGGGCTGTGAAATAACGAAAAGAGCACTGCAGTACCATGAATTGTGAAAGCCTCACACCAGACATTTTGTAAACGTTGATACTGACGGGTCTCAAAACAGTGCTTACCCCTCAGTTAGAAAATTTGATTATACCATTCATTCTACAAACCTTTACAACAAGACAGAAGATCCATGAGAGTTAGACAGTGAGAGTGAAAGTGAGAGTTGAAAGTGAGAGCTGCTGTGTCGGTTGGTATAAGACCTGGCCTGACTGTACTGCAGTGCATGTGGTCTGCTGTAGCTATGCTTTTCTCTTCCCCCGCCCTGCACCTTCCCCCCCGCCCCCCCCCCCCCCCCCACACCCCCCCCCCCCCCCCCCCCCCCCCCCCCCGCCCCTCACTCCCCCCCCCCCCCCCCCGCCCCCCCCCCCCCCCCGCCCCCCCCCCCCCCCCCCCCCCCCCTCCCCGCGCCCCCCCCGCCCCCCCCCCACCCCCCCCCCCCCCCCCCCCCCCCCCCCCCCCCCCCCCCTTTCCCCCCCCCTTCACCTCCCCGCCCCTCTTCACCATCCCCCCCCCCCCCCCCCCCCCCCCCCCCCCCCCCCCCCCCCCCCCCCCCCCCCCCCGCCCCCCCCCCCCCTCTAGCCAACCCCACCCACTCACCCAGAACTATCCGTTTCATATTACATGGGAGGTGCCTGAATTTAATTTTCCCTGTAGCACGGAAATCAGGGGCCCCCATCGGCTTTTAAAAAGATCATTAGGGGTCTCATTTCATTCAATTGCTTTTCACTTTTCAGGCGCCTTCCTGTCACGGATGGGGCAAGTTCCCTCTGCTTATTGGCCTACCCCTGTAGAGTAACAGAGCCATGCATTGTGCTTGGCAAGTTCTTTAAGCCTATTTCGCCCTTACCGCCTGCGACTGTAACGTTTACAGTTTGCAGTACAGTTGGCAGCGGCATGTAGGTCATCATGAGGCGCTGCTGTCCTTGTGATTCTGACAGGTTGGCCATGGGGGGTTCGTAGGAAGGGGTCCTTGGTGCATGTTGGCACCCAGAGGATCTCGTGTAGACTAAAGATTGGGGCCTACCGGCTGAACTGGTAGACATACAGTTACAGTGGATGACTGGTGGGTCCCCCCTGGAAAGAGCCTCGCAACTTCCTTGAACCCAGAGCTTGAAAGCCGATTGAGCAAGCGGTCCCTCTCCCCCCCTTCGAACGCCGGGTCCTAACCCGCACCGCACCCAACCCCGCTCCACCCCAACCTCACTCACCAACCCCACCCGCTGCCACCAGGAACCGTCACCCAACCCACCCCTCTCGCTCAATCCCAAGCTTTCCCCACCCACCACGCCACGCCTTGTCTCGATTCAAAACCCAAACCTCCTTAAATCACGGCCCAAACGTCGATCTTGCCTCCCAACCCAAGCCTCCCCGCACCCACCCAACGCCCAAACCCTCTCGGCTCCACCCCCAAAACATGCCCCACGACAACCCTCCACCTGCACCCACGCCCCACCGCTCCCCCAAAACCCATCCATTTTTTTCTGCTCCCCACCCAACCTCACCCACCACACACCCACCCTCTCGCGTCCAGCCCAACTTCCCCCACCCCACCCCATTTCTGCCTTTCCACCCAACCTCACCCCTCTCACCCCACCCCCCACCCTCTCGCTCCAACCCAACCCACTCCCCCACCCCACCATCTGCTACACCCAAACCTTCCCCACCACCCGATCTGCTCCACCAACCTCACCCACCCACCCATCTGCTTCGCACCCAATCCATCACCGCACCCACCCTCTTGGCTCCCACAGCCAACCGGTCATCCCCACTCACCATGACTGGCTCCAGCCCATTACCTCACCCCACCCCCCACGCCATCTGCTCCACCCAACCCTCTCCCCACCCACCGCCATCTGCCTTGTCCCACTCAACTCACGCCACCCACACACGCAGCCCTCTGCGTCACCACCCCACCTCGCCACGCACCCATTCTGCTGCCACCAACCTCACACCGCCCCAACCCACGCTCCTCGCTCACACCAAACCTCACCCACCTCACCACCCACGGCCTCATTCGCTAGTTCGCACCCAACCTCACGGCCACCCCCCACCTGCACACCCAACTCTCGCCCCACGCCACCCCCTGCCCATCGGCTCCACCAAACCTCACTCCACCACCCCATGTTTGCTCTAGGCCAACCCTCGCCCAGGCCTCACGCTCCAGCCAACCTCACCCACCACTCATCTGCTTCACGTCCACCTCCCCTGCACAGACTTCCCACCCTCCCCCACCCATCCCATCTGCTCCAGCGCAGCCTGTATGACAACTCTCCCCCACGCCACCCACCAACCCATCTGGCTCCACCCAACCCTCAACTCACGCACCCACCGCTTTCCAATCCAACCTCAGCCCACCCACCCTCGTCGCTCCATCCCAATTTATAAACCACTCACCACCTCATCGCTCAACGAACCTCCCCGCACCACCCCATCTGCTCCACCCAACCTCACCCTACCCACCACCCACCCTCATGCGCTCCACCCAACATCACACACCCAGCGCCATGTGCTCTAAGACCAAACCTCACCCACCTCAACCCGGC
>JAJSRW010000517.1:17500-31720 GCA_022414725.1 Microglena sp. YARC | reverse complement strand
AGAGAGAGGATACGCATGTGACAGGTGTCTTTCAGCAGGTCAGTTACTCAAAAAAAAAAAAGGGGACAACATACTAAATTACTAACCAAGTACGTAACACACATGTGTGTATATTATTATACTTAAGGTCTCGCTGGGGTGGCATTACCGGTTCAGCCCGTTATGTGACAGGCGTCTTTCAACAGGTCGTTCTAGGCTAACTACATTATAATACTGTGGTACTTTGTGAACAAACACATTAAGTATATCTCATTTCAAATTTGATCTATGTATAAAAACAATAAGGGAAGCTGGGTGACATTACGGGTTCCAGCCCATATGTGACAGGCGTCTTTCAGCAGGGTCAGTTACTTAATAATATTAATCAAATAATAATAATATACACTATACAAATTATACAAGTATATACCATTGTACATGTAGTATATAATTATATATTATATATATATTAACTAACCATATAAGTGTCGAGCTGGGTGACATTACGTTCCGGCCCTTACTGCGACAGGCGTATTTCAGCAGGTCAGTTACTTATAACAATAATATCATAGCATAAATAAATTAATTATAAATCAATAAATAGTATACGATATAATTGTACAAGTATTGTATACATATTATACACACATATAAAGTCTAAGCTGGGTGAGCATTATGGTTTCCCAGCCCCTAATGTGACAGGCGACTTTCCGCAGGTCAGTCTTTAACACTTAATAATGACGGTGTATTTAAAAATAAAATAAGTAAGTTCTCATTTTATATTGATCTATTCTAAAAACAAAAAAGGGAAGCTGGGTGAAATTACTGTTTGCATCATAATTGTTTAAAAACAACATCTTGCGATTATTATGCATACAAAAAAAAGATATATATATAATATATATATATATCCGAAGCTGGGTGATTTACCGGTTCCAGCCCGTATGTGACAGGTTCTTTTAACAGGTTGGTTCCTTGTTTGTAACATAACATTATATTTGTATCGTATTTATATATGTTTTATCATATTTGTATGTATTTTTATTGTTTGTATATACATATATTTATAATCGTATTTTTATAATGTTTGTATAACCATATATTTATATCGTATTATATATGTTTGTATAATATATTTATATCGTATTAATATATGTTTGTATTCAATATAATTTTTATCGTATTTATATATGTTTGTATACATATATTTGTATCGTATTTATATATGTTTGTATACATATATTTATATCGTATTTATATATGTTTGTATACATATATTTGTATCGTATTTATATATGTTTGTATACATATATTTATATCGTATTTTATTATATGTTTGTATACCTATATTTGTATCGTATTTATATATTTTGTTACTATATTTATACGTTTTATATATGTTTGTATACATATATTTGTATCGTATTTATATATGTTTGTATCAATATTTATATCGTATTTATATATGTTTGTATACAATATTTGTATCGTATTTATATATGTTTGTATACATTATTTGTATCGTATTTAATATATGTTTGTATTCATATATTGTATCGTATTTATATATGGTTTGTATACATATATTTATATCGTATTTATATATGTTTGTATACAATATATTTTATCGTATTTATATATGTTTTGTATACATATATTTGTTATCGTATTTATATATGTTTGTATACATATATTTGTATCGTATTTATTATGTTGTATACATATATTTTGTATCGTATTTATTATGTTTGTATAGACGATATATTTGTATCGTAATTTATATATGTTTGTATACATATATTTGTTGTCGTTTTATATAATGTTGTATACATTATTTGTATCGTTTTATATATGTTTGTATACATATATTTGTATCGTATTTTATAATATGTTTTAATAATATAGTTTGTATCGTATTTAATATATGTTTGTATACATTATTATATCGGTAATTTATATATGTTGTATACATATATTTTGTATCGTATTTATATTATGTGTTTGTATCATATATTTGTATCGTATTATATATGTTTGTATACATATATTATATCGTAATTTATATATGTTTTTATACATATTTTGTATTGGTATTTATATATGTTTGTATACATATCATTTTGGTATCGTTTTATATATGTTTGTATACATATATTTGATCGTGATTTATTATGTTTGTATAACATATATTTGTATGTATTTATATAATGTTTGTATCATATATTAATATCGTATTATATATGTTTGTATACAATATTGTATCGTATTATCTATGTTGTATACATATATTTTTGTATCGTATTTATATATGTTTTGTATACATATATTTGTATCTGTATTTATATATGTTTGTATACATATATTTGTATTCGTATTTTATATATGTAATAGTCCTATTGTTTGTATACGTTGGCATATGTATTTGTATCGTAACTGGTCTTATCAGAGCATACGTGGTCTGGTTTCGCGGGTATTGTATATATGTATCATAGTATTTATATCGTTTTGTATACATATATTTGTATCGTATTTATATATGTTTTACTTTTTCTTTCTTTTTTCTTTTTTTTTGTTTTTTCGCTCCATACTTGTTGTACACGCGCTTGTGTGCGTGTGTGCATGCTTAATACATATTATAAAAAACCGAACCTAAACCCTTAACCCTTAAAAACAAGGAAACTCAGTTGAATGCAAATAAATATTAACCAACAAAATAATAAGACCACTTAAATACAGACACACCACTAAATTATATACAATACAAACAACAATACCCAAGAAAATAAACACCACGGACAAAGAGATACCATTCAACTAAATACAATCAAATATATATACCTATAAAACATTAACCTCGTATACAGACCACAAATAAAATGCATACACCCAAATAATTAATAGTAGTAGGTAATAAATAAATACATAAAGTAATGTTACTGGAACCCTGTCCACATGCAATGCTTTGCCATACATGGCTCTGGTACGCAGGTCTGGAAATATAGTAATAAATAAATCCTGTATATAAACACTAAGTTATAAACGTAATGGTAATGAAAGTGACCCTGCCGTCAGTCGTGGCGTTGTCGTGACATCAGCATGCCTACATGCCTACCTGGCCCACACAGGTTCTGAAAATATAATAATTCATAAACAAACATGTGTATCGTCTGCTAAATAATAGTAATGGAATTAAAGTGAACCTGCCGTCAGTCGTGGCGTTGTCGGGGCAGCAGAATGTTACATGCGCGCCTACATGGCCCACACAGGTTCTGTAAATACAGTAATATTAAATAAATCAAACACAATAATAAACTTGCCTCCATGGCACAAGCAGGTTCTGTTAATATTATATATTTAGTAATTCACACACCATTAATAATATATATTTACATAATTCAATACACATTAATAATATATATGTAATCATTCATACACCATTATAATATATATGTAATCATTCATAAACCATTTAATAAATATAATAGACACAATATGTAATCATTCATAAACCATTAATAATATATATGTAATCATTCATACACCATTAATAATATATATGTAATCATTCATACACCATTAATAATATATATGTAATCATTCATAAACCATCAATAATATATATGTCATAATTCATACACCATTAATAATATATATGTAATCATTCATACACCACTAATAATATATATGTGACAATTCATACACCATTAATAATAAATATGTCATAATTCATACACCATTAATAATATATATGTCATAATCCATACACCATTAATAACATAAATGTGACAATCCATACACCATTAATAATATATATGTAACAATTCATACTCCATCAATAATATGTATGTAACAATTCATACACCATTAATAATATATATGTAAGAATTCATATACCATTTGTATCCTTGCTAAATAAAGTAATGGTAGTTAATTGACCTTGGCTCTATAATGCATACATGCCTACATGGCCCACACAGGTTCTGAAAATATAATAATGAAAACATTGTTTTCAATGTATTTATGTATTATATGTTTTTAAAGGGAAAGTAATTATATTAGAGTGTCTTACCTTCATGGCCCACCCAGCTCCTACAAATATACTAAAATAAAACAAGCATATTTTTAAGGCAATTAAATAAATGAACAAATGAATAATTTACAGTAATAAACCCTGCCATCAGAGTGCCTTGTCTACATGGCCCACAAGGGGTCTCGAAATAAGGAAATTTAAATAGACAATTAATATATTTACTTATATAACATATATTTACAATATAACATGTGTATAAAAAAAAATGCCGTCAGGGTGCCTTGCCTACATGGCCCTCGCAGACTCTACAAATATAATACAAATAAAATATCTGGAACTTTAATTAATCAATATAATTAAATGAATATAATAAAATTAATAAACGAAGAAATGGTGATTAACCCTGCCGTCAGAATACCTACTCGCCTAAATGGCACACACAGGTTCTGCAGGGATTTTTATTTCCGCTATTTATAGCGATCGCTAGTTTTGACCCCGTTTTTGCAAAAAATATCGCTATAAAAAAATAAAAAAGTTTTTTATTATTTTTGCCCTCAATTGCCCTACAAAGCTACACAAAGCTATAAAAAGCTACAGAAAGCACTGAAACGCTGTCCCTGGAGGAGGCCTAGAACCATAAAGCTAGGGAAAAACCACTTTCAGATTTGAAAAACAAATCTCTGAGGTTCTGTATATATGTTGATTCGTAAAACATTTGTATCTTGATAAATAAATAATCAATAATTAAAATGACCCTCTGTCGTCGGAGTGCCTTGCCTACATGGCCACGCAGGTCCTAGAAATCAATAATGAATTATCATGTGCAGTTTTAATAAATAAATAAAATTAATGATAATTAAAATGACCTTGCCCTCATAGTGCCCTTTCTCCATGGCCAACGCAGGTCCAGAACAATATGTAACAAAATATGTAACAAAATACTTTTAACAAAATATGTGTATTTTGTTACATATGTTTGCTGCAAAATAAAACATGTCTCCTGAGTGCCTTGGCTACCTGGCCCATGCAGGTCCTTCAAATATAATAATAAATCAATCACGTACAGTTTTAATAGGTAAATTGATGAGAATTAAGATGACCTTGCCCTCATAGTGCCTTGGCTACCTGGCCCATGCAGGTCCTAAAAATATAATAATAATTGGGGAGTCGGCCGGTACTTGAAAGGTGCTTGGGGCACAAGACAACATACAGCCTGTCATACACGATGAGTGATTCATGATGATATCGAGTCATACACCCCAACACCTCATACACCCCAACACCCCATACACCCCAACATACAGCCTGTCATACACGATGAGTGATTCATGATGATATCGAGTCATACACCCCAACACCCCATACACCCCAACATACAGCCTGTCATACACGATGAGTGATTCATGATGATTATCGAGTCATACACCCAACACCCCATACACATCCCAACACCCCATACACACACCAACACCCCATACACCCCAACATACAGCCTGTCATACACGATAAGTGATTCATGATGATATCGAGTCATACAACCCAACACCCCATAACACCCAACACCCATACACCCAACATACAGCCAGTCATACACAAGTGATTCATGATGATATCGAGTCATACACCCCAACACCCCATACACCCCAACATACAGCCTGTCATACACGATGAGTGATTCATGATGATATCGAGTCATACACCCCAACACCCCATACATACACCCCATACACCTCCCAACACCCCATACACCCCAAACACCCCATACACCCAACATACAGCCTGTCATACACGATGAGTGATTCATGATGATATCGAGTCATACACCCCAAACACCCATACACCCCAACACCTCATACACCCCAACATACACCCCAACACCCTATACACCCCAACATACACCCCAACACCCCAACACCCCATGCACCCCAACATACAGCCTGTCATACACGATGAGTGATTCATGATGATATCGAGTCATACACCCCAACACCCCATACACCCCAACATACAGCCAGTCATACACGATGAGTGATTGTCTATCGAGTACCGTACTTATAGTTGCCTAAGAAAGAAGAGCCGTACATGTAGAACAACTAACAATGAGAATAATAAAACGCAGGTCCAGAGCTGAATGCTCTGGGATTTATATTTCCTTAATATATAAAAGCACAAATGTCAAGCGCAGAGTCTCATACACCCTCGCGGTGTCAAGTAGACTTGAACATGTAATGTAATGTAATGTAATGTTATATAGCGATCGCTAGTTTTGACCCCGTTTTAGCGAAATTATCGCTATACAAAAAGGAAAAAAATGTTGCCCTAAATGGCCCCAAAAAGCTATACAAAGCTATAGAAAGCACTAAAACGCTGTCCCTGGAGGAGCCTAAGAAAGAAGAGCAGTACATGTAGAACAAACAAGAAAGAAGAGCAGTACATGTAGAACAAACAAGAAAGAAGAGCAGTACATGTAGAACAAACAAGAAAGAAGAGAAGTACATGTAGAACACAACAATGATAATAATAAATCAAAAATATTTGGCCCACGCAGGTCCCATCAGCCTCGGAAGCTGAAATGGGCACATACACACACACACACACACACACACACACACACACACACACACACATACACACAGAATATGTTGTCAGAGTGCCTTGCCTCCCTGTCCCACACAGATCCCATCAGCCTCGGAAGCTGAAATGGGTGAGGAGATGGTGGTCCTGGATGAGCTGGTTACAGCAATAAAATGGCCCTGTCTTCTGAGAGCCTAGCCTACCTGGCCCACGCAGCTCAATCCACAAATATTATAGTACAATAAAAATATTTGACCCACGCAGGTCCCTTCAGCTTCTGAAGCTGAAATGGCCGAAGAGATGGTGGTCCTGGATGTAATCAGCATCAGCATCAGCATCAGCATCAGCATCAGCACCATCAAAGTAAATAATAAACAGCTCAATCGTCAATAAAACCTGTCCTCAGAGTTCTTGTCCTTAATGGCCCACGCAGGTCCCATCAGCTTCGGAAGAAAAAACGGGAAAGGAGATGGTGGTCTTGGATGGAATCAGAATCAGCATCAGCATCAGCATCAGCATCATCAGCAACAGTATCAGCACCATCAAAGTAAATAATAACCAGCTCAAACCCAAAATATAGTAATAAATCAACATTATTTGACCCACGCAGGTCACATCAGCTTCTGAAGCTGAAATGGGCAAGGACATGGTGGTCCTGGATGGAATCAGCATCAGCAACAGCATCAGCACCAGCACCACCAAAGTAAATAATAACCAGCTCAATCCCAACATAATATAATAAATGAAAAATGCTTGTCCCGCGCAGGTCCCATCAGCCTTGGAAGCTGAAATGGGCACATACACACACACACACACACACACACACACTCACACACACACACACACATCACACACTCACATCACACATTACACACACACACACACACACACACACACACATACACACACACACACACACACACACACACACACACACACACACACACACACTCACACATACACACACACACACACACACACACACACACACACATACACACACACACACACACACACACACACACACACACACACACACACACACTCCCCCCCACACACACACTCACACATACACGCACACACACACACACACACACACACACACACACACACACACACACTCACACATACACACACACACACACACACACACACACACACACACACACACATACACACGCACACACACACACACACACACACACACACACACACACACACACACAGAATATGTTGTCAGAGTGCCTTGCCTCCCTGTCCCACGCAGATCCCATCAGCCTCGGAAGCTGAAATGGGTGAGGAGATGGTGGTCCTGGATGAGCTGGTGACCGCAATTCAGTCTCAGGTGAGATTATGAGAATAATTTACCAAATAAATTGAAAGCAAACAAAAACAGGTTAGTAGCACTGGAGGAGCTGGTGAGCAATTCAGTCAGGTGAGATTATGAGAATAATTTACTAAATAAATTGAAAGAAAACAAAAATGGGTGAGGAGTTAGTAGCACTGGAGGAGCTGGTGACAGCAATTCAGTCTCAGTTGAGATTATGAGAATACTTTAATACATGAAATACATTAAAAACACTGGTTAATAGCACTGGATGAGTTGGTGACTGCGATTCAGTCTCAGGTGAGATTATGATAATAATTTACTAAATAAAAAATAAATAAAAAATAACATTGTAAAAAGGCAGAAAAGGGGTGAGGAGATGGTGGCCCTGGATGAGCTGGTGACCGCGATTCAGTCTCAGGCGAGATTTTGATAATAATTTACTAAATAAATTGAAGAAAAAAAGGGGTGAGGAGATGGTGGCCCTGGATGAGCTGGTGACTGCAATTCAGTCTCAGGTGAGATTATGAGAATAATTTACTAAATCAATTGAAAAAGAAATAAATTGAAAAAGAAAAAAAGGGGTGAGGAGATGGTGGCCCTGGATGAGCTGGTGACCGCGATTCAGTCTCAGGCGAGATTTTGATAATAATTTACTAAATAAATTGAAGAAAAAAAGGGGTGAGGAGATGGTGGCCCTGGATGAGCTGGTGACTGCAATTCAGTCTCAGGTGAGATTATGAGAATAATTTACTAAATCAATTGAAAAAGAAATAAATTGAAAAAGAAAAAAAGGGGTGAGGAGATGGTGGCCCTGGATGAGCTGGTGACTGCGATTCAGTCTCAGGTGAGATTTTGATGCTAATTGAATAAGGGGTGAGGAGATGGTGGCCCTGGATGAGCTGGTGACAGCAATTCAGTCTCAGGTGAGATGTTGATAATAACTTACTAAATAAATTAAAAAAATATGTAACAAAAAGAAATATTGTAAATAGGCAGAAAAGGGGTGAGGAGATGGTGGCCCTGGATGAGCTGGTGACCGCGATTCAGTCTCAGGCGAGATTTTGAGAATGATTTACTAAATATATTGAAAGAAAACAAAAAAGGGTGAGGAGATGGTGGCCCTGGATGAGCTGGTGACAGCAATTCAGCCTCAGGTGAGATTATGAGAATAATTTACTAAATAAATTGAAAGAAAACAAAAATGGGTGAGGAGTTAGTAGCACTGGAGGAGCTGGTGACAGCAATTCAGTCTCAGGTGAGATTATGAGAATAATTTACTAAATAAAAAAAATAAAAAAATAAAAAAATAAACATTGTAAAAAGGCAGAAAAGGGGTGAGGAGATGGTGGCCCTGCATGAGCTGGAGACCGCGATTCAGTCTCAGGCGAGATTTTGATAATAATTTACTAAATAAATTGAAAAAGAAATAAATTTTGATAATAAATTTTGATAAATTTTGATAAATTTTGAAAAACAAATTATAAATTATTAAATTTAATTAATAAATTATATTATTAAATTATAAATTATAAAATTATAAATTATAAATTATTATATTTAATTAATAAATTATAAATTATAAATTATAAATTATTAATTATTGATTATTAATTATAAATTATTAATTATAAATTATTATAATTAATTATAAATTATAAATTATTCATTATTATTATTAATTATTAATTATTAATTATTAATTATTAATTATTAATTATAAAATTATTAATTATTATTATTAATTATTATTATTAATTATTAATTATTATTAATTATTAATAAAAATATTATTATTATAAATTATAAAAATATAAATATAAATATTAAAATAAAATAATATTAATATTATAAATTATTAATATTAATATAAATATTAATATTATTATTATAAATTATATTAATATTAATATTAATATTATAAATTATTAATTATTAATTATTAATTATTATTAATTATTAATTATTATTATATTAATGTTATTATATTATTATTATATTATTATATTATATTATATTATATTATATTATATTATTATATATTATATTATATATTATATTTATATATTAGATATTATATATTATATTATATATATATATATATATATTATATATATTATTATATTTTTATATGTTATATATATTATATTATATTATATATATTATATATATTATATTATATATTATATTATATATATATATTATATTATATATATTATATAATATATATAATATATATAATATTATATAATATATATTATATACTATATATAATATTATAATATATATTAATATATATATATATATATATATAAATATATATATAATATGTAATATATAATATATATAATACGACTGCGATTCAGTCTCAGGTGAGATTATGAGAATACGTGAATACATGAAATACATCAAATCAAAACTGGTTAATAGCACTGGATGAGTTGACGACTGCGATTCAGTCTCAGGTGAGATTATGAGAATACGTGAATACATCAAATACATCAAATCAAAACTGGTTAATAGCATTGGATGAGTTGACGACTGCGATTCAGTCTCAGGTGAGATTATGAGAATACGTGAATACATGAAATACATCAAATCAAAACTGGTTAATAGCACTGGATGAGTTGACGACTGCGATTCAGTCTCAGGTGAGATTATGAGAATACGTTAATACATGAAATACATCAATTATTCAGGCTTATTTGAGTATTAAAGCTTATTTGAGTATTTAAGCTTATTTGAGTATTTAAACTTATTAGATGATTTAAGCTTATTTGAGTATTTAAGCATACTTGATTATTCAGGCTTGTTTGAGTATATAAGCTTATCTGAGTATTTAAGCATATTTGATTATTCAGGCTTATTTGAGTATTAAAGCTTATTTGAGTATTTAAGCTTATTTGATGATTTAAGCTTGTTTGATTATATAAGCTTATTTGAGTATTTAAGCATACTTGATTATTCAGGCTTGTTTGATTATATAAGCTTATCTGAGTATTTAAGCATATTTGATTATTCAGGCTTATTTGAGTATTAAAGCTTATTTGATTATTTAAGCTTATTTGATGATTTAAGCTTGTTTGATTATATAAGCTTATTTGAGTATTTAAGCATACTTGATTATTCAGGCTTGTTTGATTATATAAGCTTATCTGAGTATTTAAGCATATTTGATTATTCAGGCTTATTTGAGTATTAAAGCTTATTTGAGTATTTAAGCTTATTTGAGTATTTAACCTTATTAGATGATTTAAGCTTATTTGAGTATTTAAACTTATTTGATGATTTAAGCTTATTTGAGTATTTAAACTTATCAATCAGATAGGCTACACACGTGACACGACGGATCGCTTGCTGTGGCTCATATAACCTCCCAAGCATCCCCAAAGGGGTATTCGAGTATTTAAGCTAATTTGAGTATTTTAGCTTATTTGACGATTTAAGCTTCTTTGAGTATTTAAGCTTATTTGACGATTTTAGCTTCTTTGAGTATTTTAGCTTATTTGACGATTTAAGCTTCTTTGAGTATTTTAGCTTATTTGACGATTTAAGCTTCTTTGAGTATTTTAGCTTATTTGAGTATTTTAACTTATTTGATGATTTAATCTTATTTGATGATTTAATCTTATTTGATGATTTAAGCTTATTTGAGTATTTTAGCTTATTTGATGATCTTAGCTTATTTGATGATTTAAGCTTATTTGACGATGTTTAGAAATTATAAAAATAAATGGATGCTGGTGAAACTGGCGACCTTCTGCTTCTAGAGGGACTGTTGAAGGAGTGCCACACGAAAAATAAAAAAAACAAAAACAACTAGAAAAGTAGAAAAGTAAATTAACATCAAAATAACCCGAAAAATAAAAGAAAGGCTGTGCTGATTCTAGCGATGGATGACAAGAGGGAGAGGATTGGAATATGTGGGGGCATGCTGAGTCAACATAACAGAAAACAGAAAATAACAGAACATATAAAGTAACAGAACATATAAGATAACATAAAAATAATATAAACCGAACATAAAATGTTATAAACATAACATAAAATGTTATAAGCATAACATAAAACATAAAAATATTTTGCACTAGGTGTGGGTGTGTGGGTGTGGGTGTGTGGGTGGGGTGGGGGGGGTGGGGGTGGGGGAGGGCATTCCCGTGGCAGTGTGTGTGGTTTTGTGTGTGGGGGGGGGTGGGGGTGTGTGTGTGTGGGGGGGGGGGGGGGGGAGGGGGATTCCCATGGCAGTGTAAACAACAATAAATAAAAACATAACATAAAACATAACTGCAACATTGTCTTTGCAGCTTGACGACTTTTTGCTTCTAGAAGGCCATGTGGAAGAGTGCTTCAATAAAAAGGAAAAAATCAGACAACTGCACTGCAACAAAAAAAGCTTCTTGTTGCATCTTGACGACCTTCTACTTCTAGAAGGTCGTGTGGAGGAGTGCCTCAATAAAAATAAAAAAATGGAAACAACAAAAACAACTGAAACAACTGAAATAACATTTAAACATGAAATTAAACTAATGAACAAAAAAGCAAAACAACATGTTTCCTTGCGCAGCTTGACGACCTTCTACTTCTTGAAGGCCGTGTGGAGGAGTGCCTCAATAAAAAAATGGAAACAACAAAAACAACAAAAACAACTGAAACAACTGAAATAACTGGAATAACATTTAAAACATGAAATTAAACTAATGAACAAAAAAGCAAAAAAACATGTTTGCTTGCGCAGCTTGACGACCTTCTACTTCTAGAAGGCTGTGTGGAGGAGTGCCTCAATAAAAAAAAAAAAAAAAAGTTCTTGTTGCAGCTTGACGACCTTTTACTTCTAGAAAGCCGCGTGCAAGAGTGCCTCAAGAAAAATAGATTAATAAAAAGACAAAAAAACTAAAAAAACTAAAACTTGCTTTGTGTTGCAGCTTGGCGACCTTTTACTTCTAGAAGGACGTGTGCCTCAAGATAAAGGAAGAAAACGAAACAACAAAAACAACTGAAATAACATTTAAAACATGAAAATAACGCTAAAAACAAAAAGCAAAAAGCAAAAAGGACATGTTTCCTTGTGCAGCTTGACGACCTTCTACTTCTTGAAGGCCGTGTGGAGGAGTGCCTCAATAAAAAACTAAACAAATAAAAGCTTCTTGTTGCATCTTGACGACCTTTTACTTCTAGAAAGCCGCGTGCAAGAGTGCCTCAAGAAAAATAGATTCATACAAACAAAATAAAAATACAAAAAACTAAAAAAACTAAAACTTGCTTTTTGTTGCAGCTTGACGACCTTTTACTTCTAGAAGGACGTGTGGAAAAGTGCCGCTAGAAAAAGAAAGAAAGAAAACGAAAACAACAAAAACAACTGAAACAACTGAAATAACATTTAAAACATGAAATTAAACTAAAAACTAAAAACAAAAAGCAAAAGACATTACAACTTGCGCAGCTTGACGACCTTTTACTCCTAGAAGGACGTGTGGACGTGTGCATCAAGAAAAAGAAAGAAAAGGAAAACAACAAAAACAACTGAAACAACTGATATAACATTTAAAACATGAAATTAAACTAATGAACAAAAAAGCAAAAAAAAACAAAAAAGCAAAAAAGCAAAAAAAACATGTTTGCTTGCGCAGCTTGACGACCTTCTACTTCTTGAAGGCTGTGTGGAGGAGTGCCTCAATAAAAAAATAAAAACAGCTTCTTGTTGCAGCTTGACGACCTTTTACTTCTAGAAAGCCGCGTGCAAGAGTGCCTCAAGAAAAATAGATTAATAAAAAGACAAAACAACTAAAAAAACTAAAACTTGCTTTGTGTTGCAGCTTGACGACCTTTTACTTCTAGAAAGCCGCGTGCAAGAGTGCCTCAAGAAAAATGGATTAATAAAAAGACAAAACAACTAAAAAAACTAAAACTTGCTTTGTGTTGCAGCTTGACGACCTTTTACTTCTAGAAGGACGTGTGCCTCAAGATAAAGGAAGAAAACGAAACAACAAAAACAACTGAAACAACTGAAATAACATTTAAAACATGAAAATAACGCTAAAAACAAAAAGCAAAAAGCAAAAAGCAAAGCAACATGTTTCCTTGTGCAGCTTGACGACCTTTTACTCCTTGAAGGCCGTGTGGAGGAGTGCCTCAAGAAAAAGAAAAGCGCTGCTGAATCCGGAGATGGAGGAAAGGAGGGGGAGGACTGGAACATGTGGGGGCATGCCGAGCTCACTGACCTGAGAGAATCTTTGAAATGGGTCGAGGGCAGTGCTGTGGATCTCATTGCTGGTGCGTTTTTTTTTTTTGCTTTTTGAAATTTAATAGAATC
>JAJSRW010000517.1:0-12500 GCA_022414725.1 Microglena sp. YARC | reverse complement strand
CCCAACCCCCCTACATCCCAACCACACACCCCACCACCCCCATCACAGCTCAAGGTTCATCCGAAGCTGCCTCTCAACTCGACGGGATAGCCCCACCCCTCCAGCGCCAACAACCACCACACACACACACACACACACACACACACACACAAACACACGCACACACAAACACACACACACCACCCACAACCCCAACCACCCTACCCCCAACCACCAACCCCACCACCCCCATCACAGCTCAAGGTTCATCCAAGCTGCCTCTCAAACTCGACGGGACAGCCCCACCCCTCCAGCGCCAACAACCACCACCACACACACACACACACACACAAACACACACACACACACATACACACACACACACACCACCACACCACACCCCCAACCCCCTACACCCAACCACACAACCCCACCACCCCCATCACAGCTCAAGGTTCATCCGAAGCTGCCTCTCAAACTCGACGGGACAGCCCCACCCCTCCAGCGCCAACACCACCACACACACACACACACACACACACACACAAACACATATACACACACACACAAACACCACCACCACAACCCCCAACCCCCCTACCCCAACCACCCAACCCCACCACCCCCATCACAGCTCAAGGTTCATCCGAAGCTGCCTCTCAAACTCGACGGGACAGCCCACCCCTCCAGCGCCAACAACCACCACACAACACACACACACACACACACACACACACACACCACCACCACCACCACAACCTAACCCTCAAACCCCCCTACCCCCAACCACCCAACCCCACCACACACATTGCAGCTCAAGGTTCATCCAAAGCTGCCTGTAAAACTCGACGGGACAGCCCCACCCCACCAACGCTGCCAACATTACAGCAAGCAGCGCTAACCACCACCACCACAAAACAACCCCACCCGTACCCCTACCCAAGCCATACCCGTAACCCAACCCCTACCCCCCAAAAACCCGAATTGCAGCTCAAGGGTCATCCGAAGCTGCCTCTCAAATGCGACGGGACAGCCACACCCTCCAACACTGACAACATTACAGCGAGCGGAACACCCCACCCCCCACCCCACCCCACACACAACACCACCCACCACCACGACCATCACCACCAAAAAAAACCAACCCCACCACCCCCAACCCCAACGTAGCTCAAAGGTCATCCCGAAGCTGCTCTAAAGCTCGACGGGACAGCCCCACCCCACCAACGCTGGCCAACATTACAGCAAGCAACGCTAACCACCACCACCACAAAAAACGCCGATCCGTACCCCTACCCAAGCCATACCCGTAGCCCTACCCCTACCCCCCAAAAACCCCCATCACAGCTCAAGGGTCATCTGAAGCTGCCTCTCAAATTAGACGGGACAGCCCCACCCCACCAACGCTGACAACATTTCAGCGAGCGGAGCGCCTGTCCTTTGCCGTGTTACAGCTAGCGCCAGCATCTTCCCAATCTGAAATCCGGCAGTTGGTGATGGTAAGGGTTGGTGTGGTCGTTGGTGGAGTGTAGTGCAGTGTGTGGTTGTGGGTGGGTGTGGTCGTTGGTGCAGTTGGTGGTGGGATTGTTGCAGTTGTTGGGGGTTGGGGGGCTATGGCCGGGTTGGTGGGATATGGTCGGATATATATGGTGGGGTTGGTGGGAGTGTCGGGGTTGTCGGTGGTTGGTAGCAAACGCCTTTCCTTTGCCGTGTTACAGCTAGCGCCAGCATTTTCCCAATCTGAAATCCAGCAATTGGTGATGGTAAGGGTTGGTGGAGTGTAGTGTGGGTTTGGGCAAGGGTTTGGGCAGTTGGCTGTGGTTGGTGGTGGGGGTGTTGGTGTTGGTGGTGGGATTGTTGGGGTTGGTGTGGTGGGGTCGCTATGGTGGGGTTTGTGGGAGTGTTGGGGTTGTCGGTGGTGGTTGGTGGTGGTGGTGGGATTGTTGGGGCTGGTGTGGTGGGGTCGCTATGGTGGGGTTGGTGGGAGTGGTTGGGGTTGTTGGTGGTTGTGGTGGGGGTGTTGGTGGTGGGATTGTTGGGGTTGGTGTGGTGGGGTCGGTATGGTGGGGTTGGTGGGAGTGTTGTGGTTGGTGGTGGTTGGTTGAAAACGCCTTTCATTAGCCGTGTTACAGCTAGCGCCAGCATTTTCCCAATCTGAAATCCGGCAATTGGTGATGGTAAGGGTTTGGGCAGTTGGTGATGGTAAGGGTTTGGGCAGTTGGTGATGGTAAGGGTTTGGGCAGTTGGTGATGGTAAGGGTTGGTGTGGTCGTAGGTGTAGTGTAGTGCAGTGTGTGGGAGTGGGTGGGTGTGGCGGGGTCAGTTTGGTGGGTTGGTGGGAGTGGGTGGGTGTGGTGGGGTCAGTTTGGTGGGGTTTGTGGGAGTGGGTGGGTGGTGGTGGGGTCAGTTTGGTGTGGGTTGGTGGGAGTGGGTGGGGTGTGGTGGGTCAGTTTGGTGGGGTTGGTGGGAGTGGGTGGGTGTGGTGGGGTCAGTTTGGTGGGGTTGGTGGGAGTGGGTGGGTGTGGTGGGGTCAGTTGTTGGTGGGGTTGGTGGGAGTGGGTGGGTGTGGTGGGGTCGGTTTGGTGGGAGTGGGTGGGGTGTGGTGGGGTCAAGTTTGGTGGGGTTGGTGGGAGTGGGTGGGTGTGGTGGGGTCAGTTTGTGGGGTTGGTGGGAGTGGGTGGGTGTGGTGGGGTCAGTTTGGTGGGGTTGGTGGGAGTGGGTGGGTGTGGTGGGGTCAGTTTGGTGGGGTTGGTGGGAGTGGGTGGGTGTGGTGGGGTCAGTTTGGTGGGGTTGGTGGGAGTGGGTGGGTGTGGTGGGGTCAGTTTGGTGGGTTGGTGGGAGTGGGTGGGTGTGGTGGGGTCAGTTTGGTGGGGTTGGTGGGAGTGGGGGGTGTGGTGGGGTCAGCTTGGTGGGGTTGGTGGGAGTGGGTGGGTGTGGTGGGGTCAGTTTGGTGGGGTTGGTGGGAGTGGGTGGGCGTGGTGGGGTCAGTTTTGGTGGGGTTGGTGGGGTGGGTGGGTGTGGTGGGTCAGTTTGGTGGGGTTGGTGGGAGTGGGTGGGTGTGGTGGGGTCAGTTGGTGGGGTTGGTGGGAGTGGGTGGGTGTGGTGGGGTCTGTTGGTGGGAGTGGTGGTTTGGTGGGTCAGTTTGGTGGGGTTGGTGGGAGTGGGTGGGTGTGGTGGGGTCAGTTTGGTGGGGTTGGTGGGAGTGGGTGGGTGTGGTGGGGTCAGGTTGATGGGGTTGGTGGGAGTGGGTGGGTTTGGTGGGGTCAGTTTGGTGGGGGTTGGGGAGTGTCGGGGTTGTCGGTGGAGGTTGGTAGGGGAACATTTCCTTTGCCGTGTTACAGCTAGCGCCAGCATCTTCCCAATCTTAAATCCGTCAGTTGGTGATGGTAAGGCGTTTGGCGGTTGGCGGCAGTTGGTGCAGTTGGTGGTGGTATTGTTGCAGTTGTTGGTGTTGGTGGGATATGGTCGGGTTGGTATGGTGGGGTTGGTGGGAGTGGGTGGGTGTGGTGGGGTCAGTTTGGTGGGGTTGGTGGGAGTAGGTGGGTGTGGTGGGGTCAGTTTGGTGGGGTTGGTGGGAGTGGGTGGGGTGTGGTGGGGTCAGTTTTGGTGGGGTTTGGGGAGTGTCGGGGTTGTCGGTGGAGGTTTGGTAGGGGCACCTTTCCTTTTGCCGTGTTACAAGCTAGCGCCAGCATCTTCCCAATCTTAAATCCGTCAGTTGGTGATGGTAAGGCGTTTGGCGGTTGGTGGCAGTTGGTGCAGTTGGTGGTGGTATTGCTGCAGTTGTTGGGGTTGGTGGGATATGGTCGGGTTGGTATGGTGGGGTTGGTGGGAGTGTTGGGGTTGTCGGTGGAGGTTGGTAGGGGCACCTTTCCTTTGCTGTGTTACAGCTAGCGCCAGCATCTTCCCAATCTGAGATCCGTCAGTTGGTGATGGTAAGGGTTGGTGTGGTCGTTGGTGGAGTGTATTGCAGTGTGTGGGTGTGGGTGTGGGCAGCGAGCGGAACGCCTGTCCTTTTGTTTGAGTTGGTGCAGTTGGTGGATTTGGTGGGTGGTGGAGTTGGTGGTGAAGTGTAGTGCAGTGTGTGTGTGTGGGCAGCGAGCGGAACGCCTGTGGGTGTGGAGTGTAGTGCAGTGTGTGAGTGTTGGTGTGGGCAGCGAGTGGAACGCCTGCCCTTTTGTTTGAGTTGGTGGATTTGGTGGGTGGTGGAGTTGGTGGTTGAGTGTAGTGCAGTGTGTGGGTGTGGGCAGCGAGCGGAACGCCTGTAGGTGTGGAGTGTAGTGCAGTGTGTGGGTGTCGGTGTGGGCAGCGAGCGGAACGCCTGTGGGTGTGGAGTGTAGTGCAGTGTGTCGGTGTGGGCAGCGAGCGGAACGGCCTGTGGTGTGGAGTGTAGTGCAGTGTGTCGGTGTGGGCAGCGAGCGGAACGCCTGTGGGCACATTGTGGAGTGTAGTGCAGTGTGTCGGTGTGGGCAGCGAGCGGAACGCCTGTGGGTGTGGAGTGTAGTGCAGTGTGTCGGTGTGGGCAGCAAGCGGAACGCCTGTGGGTGTGGAGTGTAGTGCAGTGTGTTGGTGTGGGCAGCGAGCGGAACGCCTGTGGGTGTGGAGTGTAGTGCAGTGTGTCGGTGTGGGCAGCGAGCGGAACGCCTGTGGGTGTGGAGTGTAGTGCAGTGTGTCGGTGTGGGCAGCGAGCGGAACGCCTGTGGGTGTGGAGTGTAGTGCAGTGTGTCGGTGTGGGCAGCGAGCGGAACGCCTGTGGGTGTGGATTGTAGTGCAGTGTGTCGGTGTGGGCAGCGAGCGGAACGCCTGTGGGTGTGGAGTGTAGTGCAGTGTGTCGGTGTGGGCAGCGAGCGGAACGCCTGTGGGTGTGGAGTGTAGTGCAGTGTGTCGGTGGTGGGCAGCGAGCGGAACGCCTGTGCGGTGTGGAGTGTAGTGCAGTCTGTGGGTGGGCAGCGAGCAGGAAACCCTGTGGGTGTGGAGTGTAGTGCAGTGTGTGGGTGTGTGGGGAGGCAGCGAGCAGTACGCCTGCCCTTTGTTTAACTAGATGCAGTGGTTATGGGTAGGTGGTGGGATTGTTGGGGTTGGTGTGATTGGTGCAGTGTGATTGGTGCAGTGTGTGGGCAACCTTGCAGCGAGCGGAACGCCTGTCCTTTGTTTGAGTTGGGGGGGGGGTGGGGGGGGGGGGGAGGGGTTGGTGGTGGGGTTGGTGGGTGCAGTTGGTTGTGATTGGCTGGAGTGTGTGGGCAGCGCTAACAACAGTGCAGGGAGCTGAACGCGCCTGTCCTTTGTTTGAGTTGGTGCAGTTGTTATGGGTAGGTGGTGGGGTTGGTGGTGGGGTTGGTGGGTGCAGTTGGTGTGATTGGTGGAGTGTGTGGGCAGCGCTAACAGCAGTGCAAGGAGCTGAATGCGTCTGTCCTTTTGTTCGAGTTGGTGGGGTTTGATATGGGTGGTGGTGGGGTTGGTGGGTAGGGTTGTTGGTGGGGTAGGTGGTGGGGCTGAGTGGGCGCGGTTGTGGTGGGGTAGGTGGTGGGGTTGGGTGGGCGCGGTTGTTGGTGGGGTAGGTGGTGGGGCTGGTGGCGCGGTTGTGGGTGGGGTAGGTGGTGGGGTGGGTTGGTGGGTAGGGTTGTTGGTGGGGTAGGTGGTTGGGGCTGGTGGGTAGGGTTGTTGGTGGGGTAGGTGGTGGGGCTGGTGGGTAGGGTTGTTGGTGGGGTAGGTGGTGGGGTTGATAGGTAGGGTTGGGTGCGGTTGGTGTGATTGGTGGAGTGTGAGGTATCCGCTAACCACCTTGCAGCGAGCGGAACGACTGTCCTTTTTTTGAGTTGAGGGGTCGTTATGGGAAGGTGCTGGGGTTGGTGTGATTGGTGGAGTGTGTGGGCAGTGCTAACAATTGGTGGGGTAGGTGGTGGGGTTGGTGGTGGGATTGTTGGGGTTGTTAGGGTCGGTGTGGTGAGGTTGGTTGTGGGGTTGGGAAGGTGGTTGGTGGTGTGATTGGTGCAGTGTGTGGGTAGTGCTAACAACAGTGCAGGGAGCCGAACGCCTGGGATTGGTTTGAGTTGGTGCAGTCGATATGGGTAGGTGGTGGGGTTGGTGGGTTGCGTGTGGTGTGGCTGCGGTTGGGTGCGGTTGGTGGAGTGTGTGGGTAGTTGCTAACATCAGTGCAGAGAGCAGAACGCCTGTTCTTTGTTTCGAGTTGGTGCTGTCGTATGGGTGGGTTGGTGGGTTTGATGGGTAGGGTTGTTGGTGGGGTAAGTGGTGGGGTTGGTGGAGTGTGTGGGTAGTGGGTAACAACCTTGCCAGAGAGCGGAACGCCTGGTCCTTTGTTCAAGTTTGGTGCAGTCGATATGGGTGGGTGGTGGGTTGGTGGGTAGGGTTGTTGGTGGGGTTGGTGGGTGCCGGTCTGCGTGTGATTGGTGGAGTGTGTGCGTAGTGCTAACAACAGTGCAGGGAGCGGAAGGCATGTCCTTTGTTCGAGTTGGTGCAGTCGATATGGGTTGGTGGTGGGTGGTGGTAGGGTTGGTGGTTGGTGGGGTTGGGTAGGGTTGGTGGTGGGGTTGGTGGTGGGGTGGGTGGTGGGGTGGTTGGGGTTGGTGTGGGGGTTGGTGGAGGGGATGGTGGTTGGGGTGGTGGCTAGGGTTGGTGGTGGGGTTGGTGGTGGGGTTGGTGGAGGGGTTGGTGGTGGGGTTGGTGGTAGGGTTGGTGGTGGGGTTGGTGGTGGGTGGTGGGGTTGGTGGAGGTGGTGGTGGTGGGGTTGGTGGAGGTGGGGGGTGGGTTGGTGGAGGGGTTGGTGTGGGGTGGTGTGGGGTGTTGGTGGGGTTGGTGTGATTGGTGGAGTGTGTGCGTAGTGCTAACATCAGTGCAGGGAGCTGAATGCGTCTGTTCTTTGTTTGAGTTTGTGCAGTCGATATGGGTGGGTGGTGGGGCTGGTGGTGGGAGTGTTGGTGGGGTAGGTGTGATTGGTGGAGTGTGTTGGTAGTGCTAACAAGAGTGCAGCGAGTGGAACGCCTGTCCTTTGTTCGAGTTGGTGGGGTTGGTGGTGCGGGTGTGATTCCGCCGGTGGAGTGTGTGGGTAGGTAACAACATTGCAGCAAGCGGAAATCTTGTCCTTTGTTTCAGTGGGTGGGGTTGTTGGTGGAGTGTGGTGTGATTGGTGGAGTGTGTGGGTAGTGGTAACAAGCTTGCAGAGAGCGGAACGTTATGTTCTTTGTTCGAGTTGGTGCAAGCTGTTAATGGGTCGATGGTGGGGTTGGTAGTGGGCTGGGTGCAGTAGGAGAGATGTGGGGTCATTAGACACAGTTTTTGGAATCGTTTTTTGAAAAAATATTCTGGTTTTGAAAACAAAGTTTCAATAGTGCTGGCACGCTCAGTACAAATTGCATTTCAACATTACTATTATTTTTGTGCATCTGGTGCTCTCTGGTGCAAGCACGCTACGAGGCGATGACTCTGGAGTGCGGCCTTGTGAGAAGACTGGCTATGGCCCTTTTTCCTCTTTTTGACCCAACACCATATTTACTTACCCCAAATCTCCGTTTGTGTCACCCCTCAACCCTCAACCCTCAACCCTCACCCATCACCCCTCACCCTCACCCCTCTTTTTGACCCAACTCCATATTACTAACCCTAAATCTCAAATTTTGTCACCCCTCACCCCTCTTTCCTCTTTTGACCCAACTCCATTTCTACTAACCCTAAATCTCCATTTGTGTCACCCCTCACCCCTCACCCCTCACCCCTCTTTTTGACCCAAAACTCCATGACTTACTAACCCTAAATCTCCATTTTTGTCACCCCTCACCCCTCACCCCTCACCCCTCACCCCCTCTTTTTTGACCCAACTCCATGACTACTAAAACCCTAAATCCTCCATTTTTGTCACCCCTCACCCCCCTCACCCCTCTTTCCTCTTGTTGACCCCAACACAATATCTACTAACCCCAAATCTCCGTTTGTGTCACCCCCTCACCCCTCACCCCTCACCCCTCACCCCTCTTTCCTCTTTTGACCAAACTCCATATGTACTAACCCTAAATCTCCGTTGTCCTCACCCCTCACCCCTCACCCCTCACCCCTCTTTCTGACCCAGCTCCATGAGTCTCATGATCCAGAACTAGAACTATCATCACCGCTATCTGATCTGTTCTCTGGCGCTCTCTGGTGCAGGCACGCTATGAGGCCCTCACCCCTCACCCCTCTTTTTGACCCAACTCTATGAGTCTCATGATCCAGAACTACAACTATTGTCACCTTTATCCGATCTGTACTCTGGTGCTCTCTGGTGCAGGCACGCTATGAGGCCCTCACCCCTCACCCCTTACCCCTTTTTCCTCTTTTTGACCCAACTTTATGAGTCTCATGATCCAGAACTAGAACTATCATCACCGTTATCTGATCTGCACTCTGGTGCTCTCTGGTGCAGGCACGCTATGAGGCCCTCACCCCTCACCCCTCTTTTTGACCCAACTCTATGAGTCTCATTATCCAGAACTACAACTATCGTCACCTTTATCTGATCTGTACTCTGGTGCTCTCTGGTGCAGGCACGCTATGAGGCCCTCACCCCTCACCCCTTACCCCTTTTTCCTCTTTTTGACCCAACTTTATGAGTCTCATGATCCAGAACTAGAACTATCATCACCGTTATCTGATCTGCACTCTGGTGCTCTCTGGTGCAGGCACGCTATGAGGCGATGACTCTGGAGTGCGGCCTTGTGAGGCGGTTGGAGATGGCAAAGGAGGTGGTTGATGCGCAGGTAAGGTGGTTGGTGTGTTAGGGTTTTTGAGGTGGTGAGGTGATTGGAGATGGCAAAGGAGGTGGCTTGATACGCAGGGTAAGGTGGTTGGTTGGTGGTAAGGGTGGTTTTGAGAGTGGTGAGGCGGTTAGGAAGATGGCAAAGGGAGGTGGTTGATGCACAGGTGAGGCGTGTGAGGCAGTTGGTGTTGTATGAGGCAGTTGGTGGTTGGAGCAGTTGGTGGTTTGACCAGGTGGTTGGAGTGATGAGGCAGTTGATGCGGTTGTGAGGCGGTTGGAGATGCAAAGGAGGTGGTTGAGATGCGGCAGGTATGGTGGTTGTGGTGATTTTGAGGTGGTTGGAGGTGGTGAGGCGGGTTGATGCGGTTGTGAGGTGGTTGAGATGGCCAGGAGGTGATGCGCAGGTTAAGGTGGTTGGGGTGGTTGATGTGGTGGTTAGGTAGTGGAGATGGCAGGAGGTGGTTGATGCGCAGGTAAGGTGGTGGAGGTGGTGGTTGGTTAGGGTGGTTGTGAGTGGTTGTGGTGGTTGGGGTGTTGGTTGGTGGTGAGGTGGTTATGGTGGTTTTGAGGTGGTTGGTGGTTGTGGAGGTAGTTTATTGTGGTTGGGTGGTTCTGTAAGGCAGTTGGAGATGGTGAGTTGGTTGATGAGGCCCTTGGAGTATGGCAAAAGGAGGGGTGGTTGTGAGGCAGTTGGTGGTTGTGAGGTGGGTTGGAGGTGATGGAGGCAGTTGAATGCGGTTGGCGTGGAGGCGGTTAGAGATGGGCAAAGGGTGTTGAATGCGCAGGTGTGGTGGTTGTGGTGATTTTGAGGTGGTTGGAGGTGGTGAGAGCGGTTGATGGGTGTGAGTGGTTTGGGGATGGCCAAGGAGGTGGGTGTGAACTCGCAGGTGAAGGTGGTTGGGGTGGTGAGTGCGTGTTAGATAGTGGGAGATGGCCAAGATGGTGGTTGAAATTCGCGCAGGTAAAGTGGGTGGGTAGGTTGGTGGTGGGTGGGTGGTTGTGGGAGGTGTTGGTGGTGGTTGGGTGGTTGATGGTTGTTGAGGTGGATTATGGTGGTTTTGATGGTTGGTGGTTGTGAGGTAGTTGTGGTCTTGTGGTGTAAGGCAGTTGGAGGTGGTGAGTTGGTTGGAGGGCGCTTTGGAATGGCGAAAGGAGGTGGTTGATGCACGGTGAGGTGGTGGTTGGGTGGTTTGATGTTGTTCTAAGCGTTGTGAGGTGGTTGGGTGGGGTTTTGGGTGTTTGTGGTGGGTGAGGTGGGTAGGGTGTAATTGAGGTGGTTGGTGGTTGTTGAGGCGGTTGGAGATGGGCCGACAGGAGGTGGTTGATGTGCAGGTGATGGAGGTGGGTGCGTGGTTGGGTTGGGGTGGTTGGTTGTTGTAGGGGGTGTGAGGGGGTTGATGGCACAGGTTAGGGTCAGTGTGGTGGGGGTTGGGGTGGTGGTGGTTGATGCAGTTGTGAGGCGGTTGATGGTTGTGGTGGTTGGTGGTTGTTAGGCAGTTTGGAGATGGGCCATGGAGGGGTGATTGATCGTGCAGGTGAGGTGGTTGTGGTGGTTGGTGGTGTTGTGGTTGTGATGCAGTTGGAGAATGCCAGAGGGAGGTGGTTGATGGCAGCTAGGTGAGTGGTGGTTGGGTGGTGTGGTTGAGGGTGGGTTTGATGCGCAGGTCAGGGCGGTTGGATAGTGGAGGAGGGTTCAGTGGTGGGGTGGTTGGTGGTTGAAGGTTGGTCCTCCAACCTCCGGCAATATCAAACTAAAACATCAAACTCCCAAACCACTCCAACCATCCTCCAACCTCGGATAAAAATATCCAACCACCACCTAACCACCCAACTCCAGCATCCAACCACCTCCAACCCCCGATATCCGACTTGCATCAAAACCACCTCCACGACGTTTTTCTTCGTAGGTAACCGCCAATCCGCAAAGGAACTTCCAAACACCGTCCAACCTCCGATAACAAATATCCAACCAACCTTCAACCCCGCAATATCCAACTAACATACAAATGCCACATGGCGTCTTCATAGGCTAACCCGCATCCAACCACCTCTAAACCTCGTCGATAACAAACATCTAACACGTCCAACCCCGCATCCAACACCATCTCGCGATTGCCAACAGTGGCTTATTTATAGGTAAGCGCATCCCAACCACCTCTCAAAACGCCTTTCCTAAGCCTCCAATAACAAATATCCAACCAACTCCATATTTTTTCGATAATCCAACTAACATCCAACTGCTACATTTCTTTCCTCACATGTGAGACCGCTCCTGAGGACCAAGGTGGCTCCTCCATGTCACTTTGGTATCGCAATACACCTCCAACCAACTCCAACGCAAACTCCACCACCTTCCAACGTTGGTGTAACGCGCCTCTGTAGGGCCAAGGTCGGCTCTCATGTCACTTGGTATGCCAAACACGCTCCAACTAGCAACTCCAACAACTCCAACCACCTTCAAGCGAGCCTCCACCAACCTCTCAACTGTAGGTAACCGCTCTGAGGGCCAAGGTGGCGCTCATGTCACTTGGTATGTGAGGAGGATGGTTGGGACTGCATCTATAGAACAGAGCACTATCGTCACTAGGGTATTCAGGAGGACCCCCAGCTGGGCTGGCCTGAGACACAACCATTTGTATAGCCTGTGTCCTGTAACGCTATGGACCCTTCCTTCTAGTCGACGGACCCCCCCCCACACACACACCCACCCAAGTTGCGTCCTGCGACGCAACGGACTCTTTGTCGTTGCGTGCTGAAGTGGAGATGCAGCGTCCTGAAACCCGTATCATGCAGGTTTTTCTTTTTAGCGAGTATATCACTATTAGCCAAACCCCAGTCAGATTTCTAGACTGCAGAAGCCGATGTAAAAAGTCCATAAAGCTATACGAATCCTCCATGTTGTCCATCACATACATCATCAGAACTGAAATTCCTGCGAGGATCCATAATTCAATTGGCTGGCACCGAAATTCGATGGCCTGATGGTCATTGACTACAATTTGGAACCTTGGGTGTTACCAGACAGTACACTGTAGTCAAGTACCCGCACAATGTTGGCTGACGCCCAGTGCCGAGGGCTCCCTGCTTTGGGCCCAGGCGCAAGCCGCCACCAGAGTTGGCGGGACCCATCCCGTCAAAGTTGTAGTCCATTGTGTTAGGCCTATAGCGGTATTCCCTCACCTCAGGCGCCTGAGAAGAATGACAAAAGGCTTTAGGCCCGAAGGGGTTCCGCCAAATGCTTGTTCTTTGCTTAGGTTAGGCCAAACAGGGAGCGCAGAAAATAGGACCGACAATTATTACTGCCAGCAATATTATTCGAGGGGCACTACACTACTACAGTACACCTAGGTTGCAAGGTACCCTGCCTTGTGTGATTATTCTGCATTGAAATTGAAATTGAAAAATGAAATTGTTACAATATTCTGCCAATTGAAAATTTAAATTGAATTGTTAATCCGAGTAAATGGCCGACTATTAAGACGTGTGAAGTTAGGACACCACTTCTGCGTAAGCCCGGAGCCTAGCATAGTCACCATAAATATTCTGCCAATGTTTATGCGGACGGGCACTAAATACACTGAGGTGCAGGTACTGGCCTGTCTGATCGATCTGGAGACCTCATATTAAAATACAGACTGAACACATCTGATTATCATTATAGCTGATTGCAGTCGCCTTGTCGTATCATCCAGGCAGATTGCCTAACTAGGTTCAGCCTTGCAGGAAACTGCCCTTTCTGTATCTGAAGAAGCGACCCCCAACCAGACATCTCTTCCCTT
>JAJSRW010000036.1:22500-77468 GCA_022414725.1 Microglena sp. YARC | reverse complement strand
GTCCATCCCCCCCCCCACATGCACACAACACACACCACCATAGCAGACCCTCCCCCACAGCCAACACAACACCTTAGCATCCTCTGTCCAAGACTCGTATTAAGATTTTGGACGATCCCACCTACACTCCACCCCCACCCGACACCATTCCCCCCCCACGACAGACCTCCCACCACACTCCCACCCCCTAGCAATCCCGTGTCCGAGCTGCTGTTTTATTTTCTTTGTGACGAAGCACCACCTCACCCCACCCCCACCACATCACCACACCACACAACCCTCCCGCACACACTCCACGGCCCTTAGCATCCTCTGTCCGAGCTGCTGTTTTATTATTGACGACCCACCTCAACACCCACCCCCACCCACACAGACCCTCCCCCCCACCACACACACGCACCTGCATCCACTCTGTCCGAGCTGAGCACCATCGCTGCATGCTGTTTCAAAGACGCCTCTAGCTGCCAGCTTCAAGACTCCATGCAAGTTGTGTGCGACGCTTCCTCCTCCTTTATCGCACCTACACCTCCATGCTACCCACACCACCCACCACACACACACGCACACTTAACACCAACACACACCCAGCACACCTGAGCATCCCTCTCCCCCCACACACAGACCCCCCCCACCACACACACAACACACACAGCACACACACACCACACACACACACCTTAGCATCCCCTGTCCCAGCTGCTAGCACAACTGTTGCTGCTTTTCAAAGACGGCCTCTAGCTGCAGCTCAAGGACTCCATGTCAAGTGGGTGCGCCGCTTGTCCCTTCCTTTCGCCGCACCTCAGCCTCCATGCTTCCCTACACGACATTGCACCTACCAGCTCTCTGCACATGCCAAGGCAAGCAAAGTTAAGCTTTGAGTTTCAAGTTTAAGTTTCCTGTTCCATATCTCAACTACACTGGTTGGTAGCTCAAAAACACCAAAACAGTGTAACACACACACAAACACACACACACAAACTACCCTACTCACCCATACCCTACCCAACCCACCACCAGCTCTCTTGCAACATGCCAAGGCAAGCGAAGTTTAAAGTTTGAGGTTTTCAAGTTTAAGTTTCCTTGTCATACTAATACACTGGTTGTAGCTCAAAACACCAAACAGTGTACTGAACCACACACCACACACACAAAATCTACCCCTACTCACCACCCTACCCAAATCCACCACCCAGCTCTCTAGCAACATCCAAGGCAAGCCGAAGTTTAAATTTGAGTTTTCAAGTTAACTTCCTTGTCATACGCACTACCACTGGTTTACGGAGCGGTAGCTCGAAAGCACCAAGACAGTGTTGAAACACACACACACACACACAAAACACCCACTTCACCCTACCCTACCAACCCACCACCCCACCTCAACTCCGCTTCTGCAACATGCCAACGGCAAGCGAAGTTTAAGTTCAAGTTTCTCGGTATACGAACCACACTAATTGGTTGCTCAAAACACAACAATGTGGCAGCTAAGCCAGCTCACTGCAAACATGCCAAGGCAAGCAAAGTTTAAGTTGATTATCAATTTTAATTCAAGAAGGCATTAGTCACTTACATGCATGCCTATCTATGAAGATAGCATGCATTAGTTTCAAGTTTAGATCAAGTTTAAGTTTCAAAATTTTAAATTTTCAAGTTTAAGTTTTCAAAGTTTAAGTTTTAAAGATTCAAGTTTCCTTTCGTACGCAACCACAACTGGTCGGTGCTCCAAACACCGGACATGTTGAACACACACAGATAAAACTACCCTACCCACCCTACCCTACAACATCCCACTACCCACCTTCACCTAGCTCACATGAACATGCCAGGCAACCAAGTCACGTGTTGCAATTCACATCGTGCGGTGTGTGGGTGGTGTGGCCGATGTCGGTGGTGGGCATTCCATCATGTTGTCGCTGTGATTGTGGTGGATGTTGGATGTGTGTCGGTGGTTGCATTCTCATCATCATAGGTTGTGTTGGTTGTGCGATGTTGTATGTGGATGATGTCGGTGGTTGCATTCTCATCATGGTTGGTGGTGGTTGGTAGGTGGTGATGTTGGTGTGGTGCAGTTTGTTATGTTGGTGGCTGCATTTCGATCATCATACACAACCACACTTCGGTTCTCCAAAACCACAGAACAAGTGTTGAAACACACACAAATTAAAAAACCCTACCACCCTACCTACCAACCCACTGCCCACCACCAAACAACTTTCACCCAACCACACCAACACCCCAAAACGACCTCCAACCCAACCCACCACCCACCATCAAAACCAACTTCCACCATCCACACCCCAACACCAAACCCACACTCTTCCAGCACCCAGCACCCACCACCAACTTCACGAACCACCGCAACTCACCCAACCACACCCCAAACACCAAACCACACCCCAACACCAAACCCCTCTTCTAGCACCCAGTTGTTTTCCTGCTCCCCCCCCCCCCCCCCCCCCCATCTGCTCCATGGACTCATCCCAACCCCCACCACCACCACCCCACCCCTACCGCCCCAAACACGCCACTTGGAATCCGCTTGCTCTTAACCCGGTGCAGCTGTAATTCATGCACACGCCCAACAGCCTGCTCCAACTGCAGTGCAGCAGTCGATGCTACATGGACATTCACCACCACCCCACCACAAAACCCACCTCGAGCACCGAACACAGCACCTGTATGCTTCTCCCCCCCCGAGGCGTCCTCCAAGCATGCACACGCCCAACAGCCTGCTCCAACTGCAAGTACAGCAGACGATGCTCCAGACACACCACACCACCACACCACCCCTACCACCCCTTTACACCCCAAACACCCTAACCACTCCAAACACCCCGACCGATTTTGGCGCTCGTCCCCCAAGTGCGTCCTTCAAGTCAGCACACGTCCAACAGCTGCTCCAACTGCATACAGCAGTACGATGCCTCCATGGATCAGCTGCAGACGTCTGTTAAGCTCCTGTTTCTGAAAGAAACAGGACAAGCAGGCTCTTAGATGAATGTGCTTGACACCATGGGATTGTACTTCACACAAGAATGACTTGACACATGGGATGTACTTGACACATGGGATGAAAGGACAGGACAGCAGGCTCTTAGATGAGATGTGCTTGACACATGGGATGTACTTCACACATGGGATGTACTTCACACATGGGATGAAAGGACAGGACAGCAGGCTCTAAGATGAGATGTGCTTGACACATGGGATGTACTTCACACATGGGATGTACTCGACACATGGGATGGAAGGACAGGACAGCAGGCTCTTAGATGAGATGTACTTGACACATGGGATGTACTTTACACATGGGATAAAAGGACAGGACAACAGGCTCTTAGATGAGATGTACTTGACACATGGGATGTACTTTACACATGGGATGTAAGGACAGGACAGCAGGCTCTGAGATGTCTTAACAGCACTCAGATAAGTTTTTGTGTGTGAGACACGTCGCAAATTGAGCGACTCGGTGCGACCCCAGTGCGACACACGGCCTTCCCAAACTCCAGAGCCTGGGGGGCTTGGAGGGGGTATTTCTGACTAGCTTAGCCAGACCAATGTGTCGCCCTGCAGCGACAGAATGGCGACACGTCGCACGCAAAATGTCTTTGTCCTTCAGCCTTTAGCCTTGACTGACTTCATTGCCTCCTCCCGGTGTAATTATAATTAATCAATGAATTAATTAATTAATTAATTAATCAAATTAATTAATTCCCAGCCCTTGACTTGCTTCTTTGCCTCCTCACGGTTTAATTAACTCCATTAATGAATTATAATTGAATTCATTAATGTCTTATTGATTAATTAATTACATTCATTCATTCCCAGCCCTTGACTTGCTTCTTTGCCTCCTCCCGGTGTAATTAAATCCATTAATGAACTTTAATTTAATTCATTAATGCCTTATTAATGAATTCATCAATTAATTAATTAATTAATTAAGTTCATTCCTTACTAGCCCTTGACTTGCTTCTTTGCCTCCTCACAGTTTAATTAAATCCATTAATGAATTATAATTTAATTCATTAATGTCTTATCAATTAATGAATTGATTAAATTCATTCATTCCCAGCCCTTGACTTACTTCTTTGCCTCCTCACGGTGTTGATGCTTAAGCTCCAAACAAACACGCTCCTCATCTTCCACGGTCTCTAACACATCCTGGAGTTGCTTCTTGTAGTAGGCCTGTAGATCACAATTTTGTTGTTGTTGTTGTTGTTGTTGTTGTTGTTGTTGTTGTTGTTGTTGTTGTTACAAAAAATAAATAGTGCCCCTTACCTTCAAGCATGTAGTACAAAAAATAAATAGTGCCCCTTACCTTCAAGCATGTAGTACAAAATAGAACAGTGCCCCTTACCTTCAAGCATGTAGTACAAAAAATAAATAGTGCCCCTTACCTTCAAGCATGTAGTACAAAAAAGAACAGTGCGCCTTACCTTCAAGGATGTAGTACAAAAAAAAAATAGTGCCCCTTAACCTTCAAGCATGTAGTACAAAAAAAAGAACAGTGCCCTTACCTTCAAGGATGTAGTACAAAAAATAAATAGTGCCCCTTACCTTCAAGCATGTAGTACAAAAAAGAACAGTGCGCTTTACCTTCAAGGATGTAGTACAAAAAATAAATAGTGCCCCTTACCTTCAAGCATGTAGTACTAAAAAGAACAGTGCCCCTTACCTTCAAGGATGTAGTACAAAAAAGAAATAGTGCCCTGTACCTTCAAGCATGTAGTACAAAAAAGAACAGTGCCCCTTACCTTCAAGGATGTAGTAAAAAAAAAAAAAAAAGTGCCCTGTACCTTTAAGGATGTAGTTCTCCACTTGTGGAACGCTGATGCAGCTTGCATCAGATTCTCACCCTCAACCTGTGGTGCGTGTGTGTGTGGTGTGTGTGGTTTGTTGTTGTTGTCGTTGTCGTTGGGTTGTTGTTGTTGTTGTTGTTGTTGTTGTTGTTGTTGTTGTTTTTGTTGTTGCTGTTGTTGTTGTTGTTGGTGTTTGTTGGTGTTTGGTGTTGGTGGTGGTGGTGGTGGTGTTGGTTGTTTGGTGTTGGTGTTGTGTTGGTGTTGTGTGGTGTTGGTGTTGGTGTTGGGTTGTGGATGGCGGCGGTAGTGGGCATGTGGGTAGTTGGTGTGTGTATGTGCTGAGGGGGGGGGGGCTGGTGTGGGCTGGGCTGGTGTGGGCGGGGGGCGGGGCTGGTGCAGTGTGGAGTGAAGGGCAGAGCCTTGTAGTGCTGTGTGGTCTGTGAACAAGCGTGCACCAAGTTAGGTGAAATTAAGGCGAATAGGTCATGTGGATTTCGTGGGCACCTGGTCACGAATGTGCTGGACAGTGTCATAGCCACCCCCCTGCTCCCCTTCATCTCCATCAGACTCCATGGGCAGCAGGAGACGCTCAGAGCTTGTCTGGAAGGGTCGGTAGCATGTGGTGAACGCCTAAATCGACAAGAGCGAATGCTGGCTGGATTGCTTCGATCACTCGGTCGATGCAGCTGCTTGCTCGATGCAGCAGTTCAGGAAATGAGTAAGGTAGGTGGGAAGCAACTTCGGTCGACCAATTCAAGTGCTTCAAGGGAGCTGCCAAGTGCAGAAAAAAGAGCAAAGAAGAAGTTACTAGGAATCGAGATTAGGTGAGGCTCGAGCAGTCGATTGCGACTCGCTTCGAGCGTCTCCTGTCAAATTTGCGTATTTGAAAAATCATTGAAAAATCAGAAACGTACGCGTACGTTGGATTACAAGAGATGTACATCGAGTAATGGCGCGCCTCGTCTTGTTTCCTTCTTCTCTTCCCGCTCCCGTGAGATGCTTCGGTTTTTCGACGCTGCGCATTCCTTTCTATATGTCTATCAGTCGCACTACACAGAAACGTTAGCTTGCGCGACCAACCTCTTCAGGAGCGGGGCTGAGAAAAAGCTGCCAAGCAGAATTGTCGACATCCAAAAACCCAACCAGCACCGTCACTCCGTCAAGCCACGCCGCTGTGGTGTCCTTAACATCACGTCCTGAAGCCCTAGATTCCCCCCGTGTTGCCCGTGTCTCTGTCCGCCGTCTGTCCGATGTCCGATGTCCGTCCGTCTGTCCGAGGGTCCGAGGCGTTTGAACGATTCCGACCACCTCCCCACCCACCATTTTTGCTCATAGTTGGAGTGCGCATGACTTGAGTTGTTAGCATCGCAGCGGTCAAAATCGTTCGCAAAAGTTGTTCAATGTTTGTAGCTCTATTCGGCTACGAGTAGCTACTTTCTCCACTACTTCCGCAACTCCCTGCCGGTGACTGCTAAAGCGATTTTCCGTGTCGCTTGCGACACGCTCTTAAAACTTGTTTCAATATAATCTGAAGGTTGGTCTCAGAATGTCATATGGAGGTCTGATGGAAAAAGATGTCAAAAACCTGAAGAGGACCCCCCCCCCCCCCCCCCCCCCCCCCCAAATGAGGTGCCCAGAATGACCTGAAAAATGCTCAAAACATCGCCATGAATCACAACAACAACAACAACTTAATGCCACTACCACTACCAACAACAACAACTGATTACCACAACCACTACCAACAACAACAACTGATTGCCACTACCACTACCAACAACAACAACATCTGAATGACACTACCAACAACAACAACAGCAATGCCATTAAAGCCCCATTCTAATAATGAATCAATCGGAATGAGTATACATTTGGAGGCCTGGGCACCTCCAGAAGTCCAGATCCTGAAGATGTTTTTTTCAGCAGCTCGTTCTCTCAGACTTCAACTCACCTTCGGTGTGATCAAGTTCCGAAACCTCTCCTCACCTGCCATCTCTTATAACAAAACCTTATCTTGGACCCAAGCTTGGACCTTATTACAAGGTCTTTAAAAACCCACCGGTGTTAAAAACGTATCGACTACGAACCCACAAGCCAAGCCACGATCGCAGCGTATCATCTGATCTGTCGGATCAAGTTCCGAAACCTCTCAACTAACCTGCCACCAGCTGCCAGATCAGCGCGGTAAGACCTCAGCAGAGGTTGCACTGCAGGTTCGCCATTCACTATCCTAACCCCGCATCCCGCAGCGCATGGCCTCTTCCCTCTCCTGACTTGCCTTTCTCCCCAACAACAGCCGGGCGTGTCAGGCACAGCCAGGTGCATTCCCAATTGCTCCAATCTCTTTCTGGACAAATTCATTCTCTCCACCCGATTGCTCCAATATCTTCATCCAAGATTTACCTCCAATCTTTCCACTCAACAGCTCTAATCTCTTCCTGATCAAATGGACGCGGCCGAGGCTTTCTTCGAGGACTGCCCGGTAGTCGAGACAGATCGTTTGCAAACGCGACTAGCCGAATTCCTGAGCGCTCATCGCGAATCAGACGGAGGGGATGCGAACTCATCTCGACTCCGCCGGCCTATCGTTATCGTCACCTCGGGCGGCACCACCGTTCCTTTAGAGAGGCGATGCGTGCGCTTCATCGATAACTTTTCTGCCGGCACTCGTGGTACGATAATTATAGGATTCTGTGTTGATGCTGTCATGTGGGGGGAGGGCAGTGACGTGCTGCACGGGTGGATTACTGATATTGAAGTGATGAGCTGCATGGGTGGATGGCTCACGGTCATAGTGCATGTGAAAAATGCAATGAGGTCTCTAAGCTGCAAAAATATTGACAAAATGTACTGGCGCTGCATGCGTGTGGTGCAAAATGGCATGTGCAGGGTGTGTGCCAGGGAATATTATTTAGGGATATCTAATATATCAGATGTGTTAAATATACCTAAATATATTTGTATATCTACAATATTATTTAAGTGTATCTGCCTTGAAGCTGCTACTCGTAGCCAAAAAAAGAAACAGAGCATGTATGATCCCATTGGTGCAGATATTACCCTGTCAGGGGTGTGCAGGTCAAGGAGGCACAGCTTACCTCCTTCTGAGCCACGGTAGGCTGTCTCCCAGGCATGACAGATGGAGACAGCATCCCTTAGGAAGGAAATGCGCTTGGCATATTATGCATGCTTGCGCTGGTCACATCCTGCATGCATCACTGGTCAAATTCTGCATGCTTCGTGCAGTTTGCACACACCTAGGGAACGGAAATAAATTCAAAATTCTGGTGAGACGGCTCGTTCGACTAATACTAGATAATATTAGAAAATACTATTTATTCACTAATATTATATAACATAGCCGACCCCTACTCACACCCCAAATCGAGCTGATCACAAGGACCCATGTATGCTTTGCAGGAGCTGTATCTACAGAGAAGTTCTTGGCGGTAGGTCAGATGTGCAGTTGTACTGTGTGTTTTGTACCTTGTACTTTGCAGGAGCTGTTTCTAGAGAGAAGTTCTTGGCGGTGGGTCAGATGTGTAGTTGTACTGTGTACTTTGTACTGTGTACTTTGCAGGAGCTGTATCTACATAGAAGTTCATGGCACTCCGTCTGATACGTATTTGGTTCTACCTACTGTTTTTCTTCTCTGCTACCAGCACCAGCTTCTAGGCAGCTTCCTGAGACCGTCACTGGGACAAATCCAAAGATTCCAGGAGCACTGGAAAGCTGACAATATCAGCTCCCAGGTATCTAGGTTGCTTTAGGTTTACGCCTTCTTCTTTCATCGCAAGTTCTCCTTCCAGCCTTTCGCATGGGAATTTCCTTCAGTCTCCACCGTCGAGCTCCTCGACCAAAGCATTGATCAGGCCCTACTCTTGTCCCACACCTGCCTTGTCTTCCCCTACTGACCCTTTCCATGCACACCCTCCTGCTCATGAAGGCGGTCTACGCCGTGATCTTCCTCGACCGCAAGTTTACCTTCCAGCCTTTTGCATGGGAGATGCCCTCAGTCTCCACCGTAAAGCTGCTCGACCAAATCATCGAGCAGGCCCTACTCTTGTCCCTCACCTCAGCCTTGTCTCCCCCTACTGACCCTTTCCTTGCACATCCTCCTGCTCACAGGCGGGCTATGCCGTGATCTTCCTCGACCGCAAGTTCTCCATCCAGCCTTTTGCATGGGGGCTGCCCTCAGTCTCGACCATCGAGCTCCTGGACCAGATTATTGAGCAGGCCCCACTCTTGCCCCTCACACCTGCCTTGTCTTCCCCTACTGACCCTTTCCATGCACACCCTCCTCCTCTTGAAGGCTGGCTTTGCTGTGATCTTCGCATCTTCTCCTTCTAGCCTTTTGCATGGCAACTTTCCTCTATCTCCACCATCGAGCTCCTGCACTAGATCATTGAGCAGACCCCACTCTTGCCCTACTGACCCTTTCCCTTCACATCCTTCTGCTCATGAAGGCGGTCTACGCCGTGATCTTCCTCAATCACAAGTTTACCTTTCAGCCTTTTGCATGGGAGATGCCCTCAGTCTCCACCGTAAAGCTGCTCGACCAAATCATTGAGCAGGCACCACTCTTGTCCCTCACACCAGACTTGTCTCCCCCTACTGACCCTTTCCATACACATCCTCCTGCTCATGAAGGCGGGCTATGCTATGATCTTTCTCAACCGCAAGTTCACCTTCCAGCCTTTTGCATGGGAGCTGCCCTCTATCTCCACCATCAAGCTCCTGGACTAGATCATTGAGCAGACCCCACTCTTGCCCTACTGACCCATTCCCTGCACACCCTCCTGCTCATGAAGGCGGGCTACGCCGTTATCTTTCTTAACCGCAAGTTCTCCTTTCAGCCATTCGCATGGGAGCTGCCCTCAGTCTCCACCATCGAGCTCCTGGACTAGATCATTGAGCAGACCCCACTCTTGCCCTACTGACCCATTCCCTGCACACCCTCCTGCTCATGAAGGCTGCCTATGCCGTGATCTTCCTCAACCACAAATTCTCCTTCCAGCCTTTTGCATGGGAGATGCCCTCAGTCTCCACCATCGAGCTCCTCGACCAAATCATTGAGCAGGCCCCACTCTTGCCCCTCGCACCAGACTTGTCTTTCCCTGCACACCCTCCTGCTCACGAAGGCGGGCTATGCCGTGATCTTCCTCAACCGCAAGTTCTCCTTCCAGCCTTTTGCATGGGAGATGCCCTCTATCTCCACCATCGAGCTCCTCGACCAATTCATTGAGCAGACCCCACTCTTGCCCTACTGACCCTTTCCCTGCACATCCTCCTGCTCATGAAGGCGGGCTACCCCGTGATCTTTCTCAACCGCAAGTTCTCCCTCCAGCCTTTTGCATGGGAGCTATCCTCAGTCTCCACCGTCGAGCTCATGGACCAGATCATTGAGCAGGCCCCACTCTTGCCCCTCGCACCAGACGTGTCTTTCCCTGCTGACCCCTTTCCCTGCACACCCTCCTGCTCATGAAGGCGGGCTACGCCGTGATCTTTCTCAACCGCAAGTTCTCCCTCCAGCCATTCGCATGGGAGCTGCCCTCAGTCTCCACCGTCGAGCTCATGGACCAGATCATTGAGCTGACCCCCCCAGGGCAACAAGAGCTGGTGGGCAGCAAACAAAAAGCTACAGAAAGTAGCAGTGGGGAGGAGGATGCTGTAGCAAGCCTGTCCATCAGCAGCGAGCATGCAGTAGCAATAGCTGGCGTGAAGAAGAGGCTTCAACGGATCAAGGCGTCAAACCTGCTCCTGTCTATTAGCTTTGAAACCATTTTCCAGTATCTGCAGGTAAGGCTGGAAGTGCTGAGCATCTCTGTTGTAGGTTGTTCATGGGGCGGGTGGGGGGTGGGGGGGGGGGAAAGGGCATGAAGGAGTCGGGAGGGCATGGGGGGAAGGAGAGGCATAAGGCGGTGGTGGGTGGGTGGGTGGGGGGCTCATTGGGGGAGGGCATGAAGCTTGTTAAGTGTGTCGTTTATGTGCACGTGTAAAGCATGATATGGTATGTGCAAGGGTGTAGATGCTGTAGCAAGCCTGTCCATAAGCAGCGAGCATTACATTACATTACATTACATTACATTACATTACATTACATTACATTACATGTTAAAGTCTACTTGACACCGCGAGGGTGTATGAGACTCTGTGCTTTAAACAAAAAGAAAAAAGCACCCACAAAGCAAAAAAAAAACATTACACCAGGGGTGTGTCGAGGAATGTGTGAGCATGTAGTAGCAGTAGCTGGCGTGAAGAAGGGACTTCAACTTCAACATGTCAAACAGTCAAATCTGCTCCTGTCTATTAGCAGCAATCGCGCAGTAGCTGCAGCCGGCATGAAGAAGAGGCTTCAACGGATCAAAGAGTCAAATCTGCTCTTGTCTATTAGCTTTGAAACAATTTTCCTGTATCTGCAGGTAAGGCTGGCATTGCTGACCATCTCTGTTGTGGGGTGGGGGTGTTCATGGGTTGGGTTTGGGTTTGAGGGGGGTGGGGGGGGATGGGGGGCTCATGAGGGGGTGTGGGGGGGCATGAGGGGGTGGGGAGGGCATGGGGACAAAGGGGAGGGCATGGGGTGTAGGGGGGGGAGGTATACTAACCTACCATGCAGTACTACACCATACAAACCTACCATGCAAACCTACCATGCAGTAGTATACCATACAAACCTACCATGCAGTACTACACCGTACAAACCTACCATGCAGTACTACACCATACAAACCTACCATGCAGTACTACACCATAAAAACCTACCATGCAAACCTACCATGCAGTACTACACCATACCAGCCTACCATGCAAACCTACCATGCAGTACTACACCATACAAACCTACCATGCAGTACTTGCGGACCCTTAGCGTGGCCATGCAGCCGTTTGGCCCACAAGTCATGTTCTACCTAGCAGCTGCTGTTTCAGACTTCTACATCCCTTGGTCAGAACTGGTGAGTCGTTCTCTTCATGTCTGGTGGTGGTGTGCGTGCGCTGGTGGTGGTGTGTGTCTGGTGGTGGTGTGTGGGGGGGGGCATGTCTGGTGGTGGTGTGTGCCTGGTGATGGTGTGTGGGGGTGGTGTGTGTGTGGGGGGGGGGGGGGGGCATATCTGGTGTGTGTGTGTGTGTTGGGGGGGAGGGGGGGGGAGGGCATGTCTGACTCGTTTAGCCAGATCCATGCGTCGTTCCCTTGGTCAGAACTGGCGAGTCTATCTCTTCATGTCTCGTGGTAGTGTGGGTGTGTGGGTGGGGGGGGACCATGTCTAACTCGTTAAGCCAGACCCATGTGTTGCCATGCAGCGACGGAATGGCAATGGGTCGTTGGAAAACATTGTGATTGTGCTCAGGCTGAGCATGACCAGGACACATACTTGGAGTGTCTAATCAATAGGGATCGGCAATATGATATCATATGATATCATGTCATCATATGATATCATATGATGCCAGCGGTCTGACTTGGTAACTTTGGCCTGGGGCATCATATCATATGATATTAAATCATATGATTTTTGTATGATAGCATATGATAGCATACTCGTCTTTGGTAAACATCATATGATTTGCCGTTCCCTACTAATCAACACATATTGACATTCTATTGGTTCTGAAGGTGTACATTGTCAGGTGGGGAGATTGGCTGGGGCGGCACATCTGTCAAAATATGACAGGGTGGCACATCCATTAAAAGATGACAGGGTGGCACATCAGTTAAAATATGACAGGGTGGCACATCCGTTAAAAGATGACAGGGTGGCACATCTCTCAAAAGATGACAGGGTGGCACATCTGTTAAAAGACAACAGGATGGCACTTCTGTTAAAAGATGACAGGGTGGCACATCTGTTACAAGATACCGCAGGTGTCCTAAGATGAGCTCAACGAGAACAGAAATCTGGTGTAGAACAAAAGGGTAAAAGCTCATTTGGTTTTGATTTTTGGCTGAGCTCTCCCTTCTGGGGGGCAGGAGCCTCCAGGATCACCCCACTGCCCGATTGACTGACTGACCGACCCCCCGAGACGAAGCCTGACACGTCAGCCAACTGTTTCGTAACTAACTGGCCTCGGTCCGCTCGATTCCATTGCAAAACTCTCCGCCAACTTTTTCGCGTCGCTTGGGACGCTGCCTAAGACTTGTCAGTATGAATTAACACTGCCAAAGCATGAATTAACACTGTCAAAGTATGAATTGACAAAGTCAGTTGGCTCCCGCCGTCAGTTTACTTTGACAAAGTCAATTCATGCAAAGTCAGCGAATTGACAAAGTCAGTTGGCTCCCGCCGTCAGTTTACTTTGACAAAGTCAATTCATGCAAAGTCAGCGAATTGACAAGGTCAGTTGGCTCCCGCCGTCAGTTTACTTTGACAAAGTCAATTCATGCAAAGTCAGCGAATTGACAAAATCAGCACTGTCAAAGTATGAATTAACACTGTCAAAGCATGGCCTCTCGATCCTCTACCCTTTCGAGATTTGAAGCTACAGGTGTCAGAAAACATGACATGCACCCCATGGTATTAATTGTGTGTATGCCCACCGTGCACAGGCCGAGCACAAGATCCAGAGTAGCGGTGGTCCTTTGGCCTTGTCCCTTCATAAGGTGCCCAAGATATTTCGTATTTCCAAAGGTGTACAGACATGCACCCCATGGTATTCATGTGTATGTATGCCCACTGTGCACAGGCCGAGCACAAGATCCAGAGTAGCGGTGGTCCTCTGGCCTTGTCCCTTCATAAGGTGCCCAAGATGTTGGGTCTGCTAACGCAACAGTGGGCTCCCAAGGCAATGGTCGTGAGCTTCAAGTTGGAGACCGATCCCGACATTCTGATCAAGAAGGTGAGATGGATGTAACACATGTATTAACTACATAACATACGTACATTACATGTTAAGTCTACATACATTACATGTTAAGTCTACTACATACATTACATGTTAAGTCTACATACATTACATGTTAAGTCTACATACATTACATGTTAAGTCTACTACATACATTACATGTTAAGTCTACATACATTACATGTTAAGTCTACTACATACATTACATGTTAAGTCTCATACATTACATGTTAAGTCTACATACATTACATGTTAAGTCTACATACATTACATGTTAAGTCTACTAGATACATTACATGTTAAGTCTACATACATTACATGTTAAGTCTACTACATACATTACATGTTAAGTCTACTACATACATTACATGTTAAGTCTACTACATACATTACATGTTAAGTCTACTACATACATTACATGTTAAGTCTACATACATTACATGTTAAGTCTACTACATACATTACATGTTAAGTCTACATACATTACATGTTAAGTACTACATACATTACATGTTAAGTCTACTACATACATTACATGTTAAGTCTACTACATACATTACATGTTAAGTCTACTACATACATTACATGTTAAGTCTACTACATACATTACATGTTAAGTCTACATACATTACATGTTAAGTCTACATACATTACATGTTAAGTCTACTACATACATTACATGTTAAGTCTACTACTACATACATTACATGTTAAGTCTACTACATACATTACATGTTAAGTACTACTACATACATTACATGTTAAGTCTACATACATTACATGTTAAGTCTACTACATACATTACATGTTAAGTCTACTACATACATTACATGTTAAGTCTACTACATACATTACATGTTAAGTCTACTACATACATTACATGTTAAGTCTACTACATACATTACATGTTAAGTCTACATACATTACATGTTAAGTCTACTACATACATTACATGTTAAGTACTACATACATTACATGTTAAGTCTACATACATTACATGTTAAGTCTACTACATACATTACATGTTAAGTCTCTACATACATTACATGTTAAGTCTACTACATACATTACATGTTAAGTCTACTACATACATTACATGTTAAGTCTACTACATACATTACATGTTAAGTCTACTACATACATTACATGTTAAGTCTACTACATACATTACATGTTAAGTACTACATACATTACATGTTAAGTCTACTACATACATTACATGTTAAGTCTACATACATTACATGTTAAGTCTACTACATACATTACATGTTAAGTCTACATACATTACATGTTAAGTCTACTACATACATTACATGTTAAGTCTACTACATACATTACATGTTAAGTCTACTACATACATTACATGTTAAGTCTACTACATACATTACATGTTAAGTCTACTACATACATTACATGTTAAGTCTACATACATTACATGTTAAGTCTACATACATTACATGTTAAGTCTACTACATACATTACATGTTAAGTCTACATACATTACATGTTAAGTCTACATACATTACATGTTAAGTCTACATACATTACATGTTAAGTCTACTACATACATTACATGTTAAGTCTACTACATACATTACATGTTAAGTCTACTACATACATTACATGTTAAGTCTACTACATACATTACATGTTAAGTCTACTACATACATTACATGTTAAGTCTACTACATACATTACATGTTAAGTACTACATACATTACATGTTAAGTACTACTACATACATTACATGTTAAGTCTACATACATTACATGTTAAGTCTACTACATACATTACATGTTAAGTCTACATACATTACATGTTAAGTCTACTACATACATTACATGTTAAGTCTACTACATACATTACATGTTAAGTCTACTACATACATTACATGTTAAGTCTACTACATACATTACATGTTAAGTCTACATACATTACATGTTAAGTCTACATACATTACATGTTAAGTCTACTACATACATTACATGTTAAGTACTACATACATTACATGTTAAGTCTACATACATTACATGTTAAGTCTACTACATACATTACATGTTAAGTCTACATACATTACATGTTAAGTCTACTACATACATTACATGTTAAGTTACTACATACATTACATGTTAAGTCTACTACATACATTACATGTTAAGTCTACTACATACATTACATGTTAAGTCTACATACATTACATGTTAAGTCTACTACATACATTACATGTTAAGTCTACTACATACATTACATGTTAAGTCTACATACATTACATGTTAAGTCTACTACATACATTACATGTTAAGTCTACATACATTACATGTTAAGTCTACTACATACATTACATGTTAAGTACTACATACATTACATGTTAAGTCTACTACATACATTACATGTTAAGTCTACATACATTACATGTTAAGTCTACTACATACATTACATGTTAAGTCTACTACATACATTACATGTTAAGTCTACATACATTACATGTTAAGTCTACTACATACATTACATGTTAAGTCTACTACATACATTACATGTTAAGTCTACTACATACATTACATGTTAAGTCTACATACATTACATGTTAAGTACTACTACATACATTACATGTTAAGTCTACATACATTACATGTTAAGTCTACTACATACATTACATGTTAAGTCTACTACATACATTACATGTTAAGTACTACATACATTACATACATACATTACATGTTAAGTCTACTACATACATTACATGTTAAGTCTACTACATACATTACATGTTAAGTCTACATACATTACATGTTAAGTCTACTACATACATTACATGTTAAGTCTACTACATACATTACATGTTAAGTACTACATACATTACATGTTAAGTCTACTACATACATTACATGTTAAGTCTACTACATACATTACATGTTAAGTCTACTACATACATTACATGTTAAGTACTACATACATTACATGTTAAGTTCTACTACATACATTACATGTTAAGTCTACTACATACATTACATGTTAAGTCTACATACATTACATGTTAAGTCTACTACATACATTACATGTTAAGTCTACTACATACATTACATGTTAAGTCTACTACATACATTACATGTTAAGTCTACTACATACATTACATGTTAAGTCTACATACATTACATGTTAAGTACTACATACATTACATACATTACATGTTAAGTCTACATACATTACATGTTAAGTCTACTACATACATTACATGTTAAGTCTCTACATACATTACATGTTAAGTCTACTACATACATTACATGTTAAGTCTACATACATTACATGTTAAGTCTACTACATACATTACATGTTAAGTCTACATACATTACATGTTAAGTCTACTACATACATTACATGTTAAGTCTACTACATACATTACATGTTAAGTCTCTACATACATTACATGTTAAGTCTACATACATTACATGTTAAGTCTACTACATACATTACATGTTAAGTACTACATACATTACATGTTAAGTCTACTACATACATTACATGTTAAGTCTACATACATTACATGTTAAGTCTACTACATACATTACATGTTAAGTCTACATACATTACATGTTAAGTCTACTACATACATTACATGTTAAGTCTACTACATACATTACATGTTAAGTCTACATACATTACATGTTAAGTCTACTACATACATTACATGTTAAGTCTACTACATACATTACATGTTAAGTCTACATACATTACATGTTAAGTCTACTACATACATTACATGTTAAGTCTACTACATACATTACATGTTAAGTCTACATACATTACATGTTAAGTCTACATACATTACATGTTAAGTACTACATACATTACATGTTAAGTCTACTACATACATTACATGTTAAGTCTACATACATTACATGTTAAGTCTACATACATTACATGTTAAGTCTACTACATACATTACATGTTAAGTACTACATACATTACATGTTAAGTACTACTACATACATTACATGTTAAGTCTACATACATTACATGTTAAGTCTACTACATACATTACATGTTAAGTCTACTACATACATTACATGTTAAGTACTACATACATTACATGTTAAGTTCTACTACATACATTACATGTTAAGTCTACTACATACATTACATGTTAAGTCTACTACATACATTACATGTTAAGTCTACTACATACATTACATGTTAAGTCCTACATACATTACATGTTAAGTCTACTACATACATTACATGTTAAGTCTACTACATACATTACATGTTAAGTACTACATACATTACATGTTAAGTCTACTACATACATTACATGTTAAGTCTACATACATTACATGTTAAGTCTACTACATACATTACATGTTAAGTCTACTACATACATTACATGTTAAGTCTACTACATACATTACATGTTAAGTCTACATACATTACATGTTAAGTCTACTACATACATTACATGTTAAGTCTACATACATTACATGTTAAGTCTACTACATACATTACATGTTAAGTCTACTACATACATTACATGTTAAGTCTACTACATACATTACATGTTAAGTCTACTACATACATTACATGTTAAGTCTACTACATACATTACATGTTAAGTCTACATACATTACATGTTAAGTCTACTACATACATTACATGTTAAGTCTACTACATACATTACATGTTAAGTCTACTACATACATTACATGTTAAGTCTACTACATACATTACATGTTAAGTCTACTACATACATTACATGTTTAAGTACTACATACATTACATGTTAAGTCTACTACATACATTACATGTTAAGTCTACTACATACATTACATGTTAAGTCTACATACATTACATGTTAAGTCTCTACATACATTACATGTTAAGTCTACTACATACATTACATGTTAAGTACTACATACATTACATGTTAAGTCTACTACATACATTACATGTTTAAGTCTACTACATACATTACATGTTAAGTCCTCTACATACATTACATGTTAAGTCTACTACATACATTACATGTTAAGTCTACTACATACATTACATGTTAAGTACTACTACATACATTACATGTTAAGTCTACTACATACATTACATGTTGTTAAGTCTACTACATACATTACATGTTAAGTCTACTACATACATTACATGTTAAGTCTACTACATACATTACATGTTAAGTCTACTACATACATTACATGTTAAGTCTACATACATTACATGTTAAGTCTACTACATACATTACATGTTAAGTCTACTACATACATTACATGTTAAGTCTACTACATACATTACATGTTAAGTACTACTACATACATTACATGTTAAGTCTACATTACATACATTACATGTTAAGTTCTACATACATTACATGTTAAGTCTACTACATACATTACATGTTAAGTCTACATACATTACATGTTAAGTCTACTACATACATTACATGTTAAGTCTACTACATACATTACATGTTAAGTCTACATACATTACATGTTAAGTCCTCTACATACATTACATGTTAAGTCTACTAACATACATTACATGTTAAGTCTACATACATTACATGTTAAGTCTACTACATACATTACATGTTAAGTCTACTACATACATTACATGTTAAGTCTACTACATACATTACATGTTAAGTCTACTACATACATTACATGTTAAGTCTACTACATACATTACATGTTAAGTACTACATACATTACATGTTAAGTACTACATACATTACATGTTAAGTCTACTACATACATTACATGTTAAGTCTACTACATACATTACATGTTAAGTCTACTACATACATTACATGTTAAGTCTACTACATACATTACATGTTAAGTCTACTACATACATTACATGTTAAGTCTACTACATACATTACATGTTAAGTATACTACATACATTACATGTTAAGTCTACTACATACATTACATGTTAAGTCTACTACATACATTACATGTTAAGTCTACATACATTACATGTTAAGTCTACTACATACATTACATGTTAAGTCTACATACATTACATGTTAAGTCTACTACATACATTACATGTTAAGTACTACATACATTACATGTTAAGTCTACATACATTACATGTTAAGTCTACATACATTACATGTTAAGTCTACTACATACATTACATGTTAAGACATACATTACATGTTAAGTCTACTACATACATTACATGTTAAGTCTACTACATACATTACATGTTAAGTACTACATACATTACATGTTAAGTCTACTACATACATTACATGTTAAGTCTACTACATACATTACATGTTAAGTCTACATACATTACATGTTAAGTCTAACTACATACATTACATGTTAAGTCTACTACATACATTACATGTTAAGTCTACTACATACATTACATGTTAAAGTCTACTACATACATTACATGTTAAGTCTACTACATACATTACATGTTAAGTCTACTACATACATTACATGTTAAGTCTACATACATTACATGTTAAGTCTCTACATACATTACATGTTAAGTTCTACATACATTACATGTTAAGTCTACTACATACATTACATGTTAAGTCTACATACATTACATGTTAAGTCTACTACATACATTACATGTTAAGTCTACATACATTACATGTTAAGTCTACTACATACATTACATGTTAAGTCTCTACATACATTACATGTTAAGTCTACATACATTACATGTTAAGTCTACATACATTACATGTTAAGTCTACTACATACATTACATGTTAAGTACTACATACATTACATGTTAAGTACTACATACATTACATGTTAAGTCTACTACATACATTACATGTTAAGTACTACATACATTACATGTTAAGTCTACTACATACATTACATGTTAAGTCTACATACATTACATGTTAAGTCTACTACATACATTACATGTTAAGTCTACATACATTACATGTTAAGTCTACTACATACATTACATGTTAAGTCTACTACATACATTACATGTTAAGTCTACTACATACATTACATGTTAAGTCTACTACATACATTACATGTTAAGTCTACTACATACATTACATGTTAAGTACTACTACATACATTACATGTTAAGTCTACTACATACATTACATGTTAAGTACTACATACATTACATGTTAAGTCTACTACATACATTACATGTTAAGTTACTACATACATTACATGTTAAGTACTACATACATTACATGTTAAGTCTACTACATACATTACATGTTAAGTCTACTACATACATTACATGTTAAGTCTACATACATTACATGTTAAGTCTACTACATACATTACATGTTAAGTCTACTACATACATTACATGTTAAGTACTACATTACATACATTACATGTTAAGTCTACTACATACATTACATGTTAAGTCTCTACATACATTACATGTTAAGTCTACTACATACATTACATGTTAAGTCTACTACATACATTACATGTTAAGTCTACATACATTACATGTTAAGTCTACTACATACATTACATGTTAAGTCTACATACATTACATGTTAAGTCTACTACATACATTACATGTTAAGTCTCTACATACATTACATGTTAAGTCTACTACATACATTACATGTTAAGTCTCTACATACATTACATGTTAAGTCTACATACATTACATGTTAAGTACTACATACATTACATGTTAAGTCTACATACATTACATGTTAAGTACTACATACATTACATGTTAAGTCTCTACATACATTACATGTTAAGTCTACATACATTACATGTTAAGTACTACATACATTACATGTTAAGTCTACTACATACATTACATGTTAAGTCTCTACTACATACATTACATGTTAAGTCTACTACATACATTACATGTTAAGTCTACTACATACATTACATGTTAAGTCTACATACATTACATGTTAAGTCTACTACATACATTACATGTTAAGTCTACTACATACATTACATGTTAAGTCTACATACATTACATGTTAAGTCTACATACATTACATGTTAAGTCTACATACATTACATGTTAAGTCTACTACATACATTACATGTTAAGTCTACTACATACATTACATGTTAAGTCTACATACATTACATGTTAAGTCTACTACATACATTACATGTTAAGTACATACATACATTTACATGTTAAGTCTACATACATTACATGTTAAGTACATACATTACATGTTAAGTCTACTACATACATTACATGTTAAGTCTTCTACATACATTACATGTTAAGTACTACTACATACATTACATGTTAAGTCTCTACATACATTACATGTTAAGTCTACTACATACATTACATGTTAAGTCTACTACATACATTACATGTTAAGTCTACTACATACATTACATGTTAAGTACTACATACATTACATGTTAAGTCTACTACATACATTACATGTTAAGTCTACTACATACATTACATGTTAAGTCTACTACATACATTACATGTTAAGTACTACATACATTACATGTTAAGTCTACTACATACATTACATGTTAAGTCTACATACATTACATGTCTACATTAAGTTACTACATACATTACATGTTAAGTACTACTACATACATTACATGTTAAGTCTACATACATTACATGTTAAGTCTACTACATACATTACATGTTAAGTCTACTACATACATTACATGTTAAGTACTACATACATTACATGTTAAGTACTACATACATTACATGTTAAGTCTACTACATACATTACATGTTAAGTCTACATACATTACATGTTAAGTCTACTACATACATTACATGTTAAGTCTACTACATACATTACATGTTAAGTCTACATACATTACATGTTAAGTCTACTACATACATTACATGTTAAGTCTACATACATTACATGTTAAGTACTACATACATTACATGTTAATCTACATACATTACATGTTAAGTCTACATACATTACATGTTAAGTCTACTACATACATTACATGTTAAGTCTACATACATTACATACATACATTACATGTTAAGTCTACATACATTACATGTTAAGTCTACTACATACATTACATGTTAAGTCTCTACATACATTACATGTTAAGTCTACTACATACATTACATGTTAAGTCTACATACATTACATGTTAAGTCTACTACATACATTACATGTTAAGTCTACATACATTACATGTTAATACTACATACATTACATGTTAAGTACATACATTACATGTTAAGTCTACTACATACATTACATGTTAAGTCTACTACATACATTACATGTTAAGTCTACATACATTACATGTTAAGTCTACTACATACATTACATGTTAAGTCTACTACATACATTACATGTTAAGTCTACATACATTACATGTTAAGTCTACTACATACATTACATGTTAAGTCTACATACATTACATGTTAAGTCTACTACATACATTACATGTTAAGTCTACTACATACATTACATGTTAAGTCTACATACATTACATGTTAAGTCTACTACATACATTACATGTTAAGTCTACTACATACATTACATGTTAAGTCTACTACATACATTACATGTTAAGTCTACTACATACATTACATGTTAAGTCTACATACATTACATGTTAAGTCTACATACATTACATGTTAAGTCTACTACATACATTACATGTTAAGTCTACTACATACATTACATGTTAAGTCTACTACATACATTACATGTTAAGTCTACTACATACATTACATGTTAAGTCTACATACATTACATGTTAAGTCTACTACATACATTACATGTTAAGTCTACATACATTACATGTTAAGTCTACATACATTACATGTTAAGTACATACATTACATGTTAAGTCTACTACATACATTACATGTTAAGTCTCTACATACATTACATGTTAAGTCCTACTACATACATTACATGTTAAGTCTACTACATACATTACATGTTAAGTCTACATACATTACATGTTAAGTCTACTACATACATTACATGTTAAGTCTACATACATTACATGTTAAGTCTACTACATACATTACATGTTAAGTCTACTACATACATTACATGTTAAGTCTACATACATTACATGTTAAGTCTACTACATACATTACATGTTAAGTCTACATACATTACATGTTAAGTCTACTACATACATTACATGTTAAGTCTACATACATTACATGTTAAGTACTACATACATTACATGTTAAGTCTACTACATACATTACATGTTAAGTCTACTACATACATTACATGTTAAGTCTACATACATTACATGTTAAGTCTACATACATTACATGTTAAGTCTACTACATACATTACATGTTAAGTCTACATACATTACATGTTAAGTCTCTACATACATTACATGTTAAGTCTACATACATACATGTTAAGTCTACATACATTACATGTTAAGTCTACTACATACATTACATGTTAAGTCTACTACATACATTACATGTTAAGTCTACATACATTACATGTTAAGTCTACTACATACATTACATGTTAAGTCTACTACATACATTACATGTTAAGTCTACATACATTACATGTTAAGTCTACATACATTACATGTTAAGTCTACATACATTACATGTTAAGTCTCTACATACATTACATGTTAAGTCTACTACATACATTACATGTTAAGTCTACTACATACATTACATGTTAAGTCTACATACATTACATGTTAAGTCTACTACATACATTACATGTTAAGTCTCTACATACATTACATGTTAAGTCTACATACATTACATGTTAAGTCTACTACATACATTACATGTTAAGTCTACATACATTACATGTTAAGTCTACTACATACATTACATGTTAAGTCTAACTACATACATTACATGTTAAGTCTACTACATACATTACATGTTAAGTTCTACTACATACATTACATGTTAAGTCTACATACATTACATGTTAAGTCTACATACATTACATGTTAAGTACTACATTACATACATTACATGTTAAGTCTACTACATACATTACATGTTAAGTTCTCTACATACATTACATGTTAAGTCTACATACATTACATGTTAAGTCTACATACATTACATGTTAAGTCTACATACATTACATGTTAAGTACTACATACATTACATGTTAAGTCTACATACATTACATGTTAAGTCTACTACATACATTACATGTTAAGTCTACTACATACATTACATGTTAAGTCTACTACATACATTACATGTTAAGTCTACTACATACATTACATGTTAAGTCTACTACATACATTACATGTTAAGTCTACATACATTACATGTTAAGTCTACTACATACATTACATGTTAAGTCTACATACATTACATGTTAAGTACTACATACATTACATGTTAAGTCTACTACATACATTACATGTTAAGTCTACTACATACATTACATGTTAAGTCTCTACATACATTACATGTTAAGTCTACATACATTACATGTTAAGTCTACTACATACATTACATGTTAAGTCTACTACATACATTACATGTTAAGTCTACTACATACATTACATGTTAAGTCTACTACATACATTACATGTTAAGTCTCTACATACATTACATGTTAAGTCTACTACATACATTACATGTTAAGTCTTCTACATACATTACATGTTAGTCTACTACATACATTACATGTTAAGTCTACTACATACATTACATGTTAAGTCTTACTACATACATTACATGTTAAGTCTATCTACATACATTACATGTTAAGTCTACTTACCATTACATGTTAAGTCTACATACATTACATGTTAAGTACTACATACATTACATGTTAAGTCTACAATTACATACACTTAACATACATTACATGTTAAGTCTACTACATACATTACATGTTAAGTCTACTACATACATTACATGTTAAGTCTACTACATACATTACATGTTAAGTCTACATACATTACATGTTAAGTCTACTACATACATTACATGTTAAGTCTACTACATACATTACATGTTAAGTCTACTACATACATTACATGTTAAGTCTACTACATACATTACATGTTAAGTCTACTACATACATTACATGTTAAGTCTACATACATTAACATGTTAAGTCTACTACATACATTACATGTTAAGTCTACATACATTACATGTTAAGTCTACATACATTACATGTTAAGTCTACTACATACTTTACATTGTTAAGTCTACTACATACCATTACATGTTAAGTCTACTACATTACATTACATGTTAAGTCTAACATACATTACATGTTAAGTCTACATACTTTACATGTTAAGTCTACTACATACATTACATGTTAAGTCTACTACATACATTTACATGTTAAGTCTACTACATAATTACATGTTAAGTTACATGTTAAGTACTACATACATTACATGTTAAGTCTACTACATACATTACATGTTAAGTCTACATACATTACATGTTAAGTCTACTACATACATTACATGTTAAGTCTACATTACATACATTACATGTTAAGTCTCTACATACATTACATGTTAATACATACATTACATGTTAAGTCTACTACATACATGTTACTACATACATTACATGTTAAGTCTACCTACATTACATACATACATTACATGTTAAGTACTACATACATTACATGTTAAGTCTACATACATTACATGTTAAGTCTACTACATACATTACATGTTAAGTACTACATACATTACATGTTAATACATACATTACATGTTAAGTTAAAATCTACTACATACATTACATGTTAAGTCTACTACATACATTACATAAGTCTACTACATACATTACTACATACATTACATGTTAAGTCTACATACATTACATGTTAAGTCTACATACATTACATGTTAAGTCTACATACATTACATGTTAAGTCTACATTACATGTTAAGTCTACTACATACATTACATGTTAAGTCTACATACATTACATGTTAAGTCTACTACATACATTACATGTTAAGTCTACATACATTACATGTTAAATCTACATACATTACATGTTAAGTATACATACATTACATGGTAAGTCTACTACATACATTACATGTTAAGTACATACATTACATGTTAAGTACTACATACAATTACATGTTAAGTCTACTACATTACATGTTAAGTCTACTACATACATTACATGTTTATACATACATTACATGTTAAGTCTACATACATTACATGTTAAGTCTACTACATACATTACATGTTAAGTCTACTACATACATTACATGTTAAGTATACTACATACATTACATGTTAAGTCTACTACATACATTACATGTTTAAGTCTACTACATACATTACATGTTAAAGTCTACTACATACATTACATGTTAAGTCTCTACATACATACATTACTACATACATTACATTACATGTTAAGTACTTAACATACATTACATGTTTTAAGTCTACTACATACATTACATGTTAAGTCTACATACATTACATACATACCTACATACATTACATGTTAAGTCTACATACATACTACATGTAAGTCTACATACATTACATTTAAGTCTACTACATACATTACATGTTAAGTCTACATACATTACATGTTAAGTCTACTACATACATTACATGTTAAGTTAATACATACATTACATGTTAAGTCTAACATACATTACATGTTAAGTCTACATACATTACATAAGTCTACTACATACATTACATGTTAAGTTACATTACATGTTAAGTCTACTACATACATTACATGTTAAGTACATACATTACATGTTAAGTCTTCTACTACATTACATGTTAAGTACATACATTACATGTTAAGCTACATACATTACATGTTAAGTACATACATTACATGTTAAGTCTACATACATTACATGTTTCTACATACATTACATGTTAAGTCTACATACATTACATGTTAAGTACTACATACATTACATAATACATACATTACATGTTAAGTACTACTACATTACATACATACATTAATGTTAAGTACATACATTACATGTTAAGATTACATTACATGTTTAAGTCCTACATACATTACACTTACTACATACATTACATGTTAAGCCTACATACATTACCTACATACATTACATGTTAAGTCTACTACATACATTACATGTTAAGTCTCTACATACATTACATGTTAAGTACATTACATGTTAAGTCTACATATTACAGTTAAGCTACATATTACTAAGTACATACATTACATGTTAAGTCTACATACATTACATGTTAAGTACATTACATGTTAAGTGTTAAGTCTACTACATACATTACATGTTAAGTTACATAAGTCTACTACATACATTCATGTTAAGTTCTCTACATACATTACCTACATACATTACATGTTAAGTTACATACATTACATGTTAAGTCTGTACATACATTACATGTTAAGATACATACATGTTAAGTTACATGTTAAGTACATACATTACATGTTAAGTACATACATACATTACATGTTAAGTACATACATTACATGTTAAGTCTACTACATACATTACATGTTAAGTCTACATACATTACATGTTAAGTTCTAATACATTACATGTTAATACTACATACATTACATGTTAAGTCTACTACATACATTACATGTTAAGTCTACATTACATGTTAAGTCTACATACATTACATGTTAAGTCTACATACATTACATGTTAAGTCTACATACATTACATGTTAAGTCTACATACATTACATGTTAAGTCTACTACATACATTACATGTTAAGTCTACATACATTACATGTTAAGTCTACATACATTACATGTTAAGTACATACATTACATGTTAAGTCTACATACATTACATGTTAAGTCTACTACATACATTACATGTTAAGTCTACTACATACATTACATACATACATTACATGTTAAGTCTACTACATACATTACATGTTAATCTACATACATTACATAAGTCTACATACATTACATGTTAAGTACTACATACATTACATGTTAAGTCTACTACATACATTACATGTTAAGTCTCTACATACATTACATGTTAAGTACATACATTACATGTTAAGTCTACATACATTACATGTTAAGTCTACTACATACATTACATGTTAAGTACATTACTACTACATACATTACATGTTAAGTCTACATACATTACATGTTAAGTCTACATACATTACATGTTAAGTCTACTACATACATTACATGTTAAGTCTACATACATTACATGTTAAGTCTACTACATACATTACATGTTAAGTCTTACATACATTACATGTTAAGTCTACTACATACATTACATGTTAAGTCTACATACATTACATGTTAAGTCTACATACATTACATGTTAAGTCTACATACATTACATGTTAAGTCTACATACATTACATGTTAAGTCTCTACATACATTACATGTTAAGTCTACATACATTACATGTTAAGTCTACTACATACATTACTGTTAAGTCTACATACATACATACATACATTACATGTTAAGTACTACATACATTACATGTTAAGTACTACATACATTACATGTTAATACTACATACATTACATGTTAAGTCTACTACATACATTACATGTTAAGTCTACATACATTACATGTTAATACATAACATTACATGTTAAGTCTACATACATTACATGTTAAGTCTACATACATTACATGTTAAGTCTACATACATTACATGTTAAGTCTACTACATACATTACATGTTAAGTCTACATACATTACATGTTAAGTCTACATACATTACATGTTAAGTCTACATACATTACATGTTAAGTCTACTACATACATTACATGTTAAGTCTACATACATTTACATGTTAAGTCTACTACATACATTACATGTTAAGTCTACATACATTACATGTTAAGTCTACATACATTACATGTTAAGTCTACATACATTACATGTTAAGTCTACTACATACATTACATGTTAAGTCTACATACATTACATGTTAAGTCTACTACATACATTACATGTTAAGTCTACATACATTACATGTTAAGTCTACATACATTACATGTTAAGTACATTACATACATACATTACATGTTAAGTCTACATACATTACATGTTAAGTCTACTACATACATTACATACATACATTACATGTTAAGTCTACTACATACATTACATGTTAAGTCTACTACATACATTACATGTTAAGTCTACATACATTACATGTTAAGTCTACATGTTAATACATACATTACATGTTAAGTCTACATACATTACATGTTAAGTACATTCTACATACATTACATGTTAAGTCTCTACATACATTACATGTTAAGTCTACATACATTACATGTTAAGTACTACATACATTACATGTTAAGTCTACTACATACATTACATGTTAAGTCTACATACATTACATGTTAAGTCTACATACATTACATGTTAAGTCTACTACATACATTACATGTTAAGTCTACTACATACATTACATGTTAAGTCTACATACATTACATGTTAAGTCTACTACATACATTACATGTTAAGTCTACATACATACATGTTTACATACCATGTTAAGTCTACATACATTACATGTTAAGTCTACTACATACATTACGTTAAGTACTACATACATTACATGTTAAGTCTACTACATACATTACATAAGCTACATACATTACATGTTAAGTCTACATACATTACATGTTACTTACATTACATGTTAAGTCTACTACATACATTACATGTTAAGACATATTACATGTTAAGTCTACATACATTATAGTAAGTGTACATGTTTAAGTCTACATACAATTACATGTTAAGTACAGTTACGTACATACATTACATGTTAAGTTACAGTTACGTTTTACATGTGTTAAGTCTACTACATACATACAGTTACATGTTAAGTCTACATACATTACATGTCAAGTCTACTACATACATACATTACATGTTAAACTACATTACAGTCTACTACATACATTACATGTTAAGTACATGGGCTACATACATTTACATGTAAGTACATACATCTACATGTTTAAGTCTACTACATACATTACATGTTTAAGTCTTCTACATACATTACATGTTAAGTTCTACCATACATTACATGTTACTACATACATACATGTTAGCGTACATACATTAACATACATAACATACATACTACATGTTAAGCTCCTACATAATTACAAAGTATTACATACATTACATGTTAAGTCTACATTACATTACATGCATGTAAGTCTACCATACATACATGTTAAGTACTACATACATTACATGTTAAGTACATGTTAATCTACTACCATACATTACTAAGTCTACTACATACATTACATGTACATAAGATACTACATACATTACATGTTAAGTCTACATACATTACATGTTAAGTCTACTACATACATTACATGTTAAGTCTACTACATACATTACATGTCTACATAACTTACATTAAGTCTCTACATACATTACATGTTAAGTCTACTAATCTACATACATACATTACATTTGTTACAAGTCTACTCACTACATACATACATACATGTTAAGATACTACATACATTACATGTTAAGTCTACATACATGTTACATACATTACATGTTAAGTCGACTACATACATTACATTTAAGTCTACACTTACTTTAATCTACATACATTACATGTTAAGACTACATACATTACATACATACATTACATGTTAAGTCTACTACATACATTACATACATACATTACATGTTAAGTCTACATACATTACATACATACATTACATGTTATCTACTACATACATTACATACATACATTACATGTTAAGTCTACATACATTACATGTTAAGTCTACATACATTTCATGTTAAGTCTACATACATTACATGTTAAGTCTACATACATTACATGTTAAGTCTACTACATACATTACATGTTAAGTCTACATACATTACATGTTAAGTCTACATCACCCACCCCACCCCCTCTCCCTTCTATACAGGTATCTGCTGCCTTGGCTAACTACACACACACACCACCACCACCCCCTCCCCCATCTCAACAGGCATCTGCTGCCTTGGCTAACTACACACACACACACACACTTCACCACCCACCCCACCCCCTCTCCCTTCTATGCAGGCATCTGCTGCCTTGGCTAACTATACACACACACTTCACAACAGGCCTCTGACGCCTTGGCTGACTACACACACATATCACCACCCACCCCATCCCCTCCCCCTTCTCTACAGGCATCTGCCGCCTTGGCTAACTATACACACACACACTTCACAACAGGCATCTGACGCCATAGGCCTGACTACACACACATATCACCCACCCACCCCCATTCCCCTCCCCCTTACTTCTACAGGCATCTGCCGCCTTGGCTAACTACACACACACATATCACGACCCACACCAACCCCTTCCCCTTCTCAACAGGCATCTGACGCCTTGGCTAACTTACAACATGGAAGCAGCTGTGACCAACATCTTGGACACTCGCAAAGACAGGATCACCATCGTTCGCAAGGAAACGACACACACACCACTACACACACCATTGCACACATCACCCCACCCCTTCCACCTTCTTGATGCATCTGACACCTTGAACTTACCGACAGACACTACGACGTGGATGCGGTTGTGGCCAACATCTTAAGCACTCGCAAAGACAGGATCACCATTGTCCAAAAGGCAATGGCTGGCATCACAGCAGCGAGCGAAGCAGGTGCTCCTCAACAGGCATCTGACGCCGATGGCTAACTATACACACACACACAACACACCACCCCCTTTCCCTTGCAATAGTATCTGCCGCCTTGGCAAACTACACACACACAACACACACACACACACACACACACCACCCCCTTTCCCTTTGCAATAGGTATCTGCCGCCTTGGCAAACTACACACACACACACACACACACACCACCCCTTTCCCTTTGCAATAGGTATCTGCCGCAACACTTGGCAAACTACACACACACACACACACACACACACCACCCCCTTATCCCCTGCAACTAGGTATCTGCCGCACCCTTGGCAAACTACACACACACACACACACACACACACACAAACACACACACACACCCACCACCCCCTTTCCCTTAGCAATAGGTATCTGCCGCCTTGGCAAACTACACACACACACACACATACGCACACACACACCACCCCCTTTCCCTTTGCAATAGGTATTTGCCGCCTTGGCAAACTCACACACACACACACACACACACACACACACAACCCACCCCCATTTTCCCTTTGCAAAGGTATCTGCCGCCTTGGCAAACTACACACACACACTCGCATACGCACCACCGCACCCCCTCCCCCTCCTCGACAGGCATCTGACGCCTTGGCTAACTACGACGTGGATGCAGTTGTGGCCAACATCTTGGACACTCGCAAAGATAGGATCACAATCGTTCGCAAGGCAACAGCTGAAGCAAGGAGCGAAGCGAGTGCTCAACAGAATGAAAGTAGATTTGTGGTTAACGAGATTGTTAGGCCCGAGGATGAGGCCCACATAGAGCAGCTGATCATACAGGCCCTGGTGGAGTACCACCAAGCCTTCCAAGGTGTGGTTTAAGAACTGGTGGTGGTGGTGGTGGTGGTGGGTGGAGATTGTGGTGGTGCTTGTGGGGAGGCTCAGCCCCCTGCGGCGGCAGGGAGCTCTAGCGAGGCACCAACCCTAGGGCACCGACCACCACCACCAGGTGATTGAGTGAGGGCAAGAGATGAGGGCACACCATTGAGCAGTTTGCATCATCAAGTTGCTGGTGGAGTCCCACCAAGCCTTCCAATGCTTGGTTTAAGACGTAGAAGACAAAGAGGAGAAGACGAATAACATAAGAAAAAGAAGAAGAAGAAGAAGAAGAAGAAGAAGAAGAAGAAGAAGAAGAAGAAAAAGAAAAAGAAGAAAAGGTTGAACTTGAAGTTTAATTTGAAGCTTTCCGGAGTATTACAACTTGAGCGATACCGAGAAGGGGCAGCAGGATTACTTATCAGTTACACACGAGATGCTCTGTCAGGCGACAGGGCAGATAGAAGAAGGAAAGGCGACAGTACATCAGGGTACAGTCGCCGCTGCGTGCAGGCCCTATCGGGCGGAAGCACTACAGCAGGTGCAGCCAGGCGGGAAGCCTGGCGCTCTAGGACACTTTAGCAGGACCGTGAGAACGGTCTCAATAACAGAATTTTGGTTGCATGGCTCAAAAGCGAAATAGGTTGAACTTGGTTGCATGGCTCAAAATTGGAAGGATTGGTTGACACCACATATTGCATCTTGCTGCACCTGATTGGATAGATACAAGACTGAGTTAAGATCAGGGTCGGGGGTCGGTATCTCAGTAGTGGAAGTGGTAGTGGTAAATGTTCGTTTGGTCGAGGATTGATATCCCAGATTACCACAAAACCACGAACGCAACGAGCGGCTGTGAGGGACTCCTGCAAAAAAACTGTGTGCCACATATGGAACATACTAGTAGGCACCAAGTAATCCCACCATATCTTAAGCCCTAAGTGCGCCTGCTCTTTTGTAGGAGTGGCAACGCCCTTCGAACTGAATCCTCGTTGTCGCTGGTTTGTGTCGGGAGACCCACCTCCTGGGGTGGAAGTCCTTTCGCAACAAAAAAAAAGTCCACTTGTTCCTTGAACATCAAGTTTTGTCCTCGATTGGGGAAATCAGGTTCTGATACCTTCAAATCGTATTCAGTTGTTCTTTGAACTTGAACTTGGTTACATAGCTTCAGCCAGCAATTTGGCTGCTCGCCATCTTCGGCAGTAAAAAAAGATTATTACCAGAAAATGTAAACTCGAACAAATCACTTTTTTTCTTTTCATTTTTTTCATTTGTTTTTCAAATCGTATTCAGTTGTTCTTTAAGTTGAACTTGGTTACATGGACAGATTCAGTATTTAAGTAGGGCTTCGTCAGCAGGGTTGGTCATATGTGGGTGGGTGGGTGGGGGGGGGGGGGGGGGTCTGCTCCTCGTCACGCAGCCTGTTTCAAGATCTGCTTCATTAGACGCAACCGGTTTCAAAGTCTGTGTCTGGGACGCAACAGATCTTCCAAAAGCTGTTTCCTGAACGCGGCCGACCCACTGGATCTGCATCTGTGAGGCAACCGACCCTCCTCACATTGCGTCTGCAATGCATGTCGCAGCGTTCTAGACGACCCTGCATGAGATCAGGCCAGAGGCCGGAGCACGTTGGGGTAAATAAATAAGTAGTTCACCTTATTACGAGGTTACGTTCTCCTCATCATTAGCAAAGTCTAATCCACCACGTAAACACTCGTATACAGCACGTTCGTAGTTTTTAGCTGAAAGACCTAATTTTGGTTTAATTGTGCAACCTAAAAGACCACGACCAGGGGACCAGCCTGTTAGCTTGCACTAAGGCCAGGGTTGTTCAGGAGGACCCTGATGGTCTGTCAATGAAATTGAAAGAAAAACATATGGAAACCCGGCGTGCTCCCTAATGGTAGTTGGCCCCAGTCAGGTTTGTTCAGGACGCTGCGTCCTGCGTCGCAGACGCAACGTTTGAGGGTCTGTTGCGTCCCGATGCGCAACGTGGGGAGGGTTCGTAGCACCGCAGGACGCAGGCTATGGGTCGTCTATGGGTCGGTTGCGTCTCAGGCCGCAGACTGTAAAATTGGTTGCGGTAGGTAAAGGTAATGATAAAGCCTGGTGGGGCGTGTTGTTATGGGAGCCCGTCGTACGCGGGTGGGGAGCGGTCTCCTTTCGCGGGAGCCCGTCGTGGGAGCGGTCTCCTTTCGCGCGAGCCCGTCGTACGCGGGTGGGGAGCGGTCTGGTTGCGGTCTCCTACCTCAACTGGACAAGCTACCATCGCGGTTGACAACGACCTGCAACGCCAAGAGCGTCCGAAGGGGGAGTCAAACCCCCGACTCTTCATCCTCAAGCAATCTGGTCTACCACTAGCGTTGACCTGCAACATTGACAGGTCAGCGTTGACCTGCAACATTGACAGGTCAGTGTTGACCTGCAACATTGACTGGTCAGCGTTGACCTGCAACATTGACAGGTCAGTGTTGACCTGCAACATGCCCACACTAAAAAAAGTAATGAGAACGCCTGGTGGGGCGTGGTATTAAGGGAACCCATCGCACTCGTGCAGAGAACGGTCTACCACCTCAACTGGAAAGCTACCATCGCGGTTGACAAACGCGGTGGTAGGGGCGGCCGTAGGGGGGATCAAACCCCCGACCCTTCTTCATATCAGCAATTTGGTGTACCACTAGACCAATATATATCACTGAAACGGGCTAGGCCCACTCTACAACTCCCAACAATTCTTTCCTAGAGAATCACTGAGGGACAGTGCAAGCACGAAAGTTATACCGGTAGCAATTCAGGGGATGAACTGGACAAACCGTTTCCGTACTTCGTACTTTGTCGAGAATTTTGGCCTGGAAATCCGAGAATTCTCGACAATTTGGCCTGGAATTCTCGACAATTCTCGACGAAGTACGAAACGTTTGTCCAGTTCATCCCCTGAATTGCTATAATCAATGTCTGCTGTGTAAGTTTAGGAAACCCTAAACTTGGTCTGCTGTGTAAGTTGTTTCAACAGTTTTATAAAAAGGTGTGAACGAAAGCCCATTCTTTCATCTGCTTGCCGTCTTCTGCAGTAATGTATACATTTTTTCTCCTCTCCAGACTTCACCCAAACTCATAAACAACTTGGCGCGGAAACTCATCTCGTATACAGACGTATAGTATATTAGTATACTTAGCAGTTAGCACTAGTCTAACAAACCTGATCCACATCATAGGAAGTCATTAGTCATGCAGGTTGGTCGGCCCCCTTAGGAGGACAGACCTATGGGATACTTACGCGATATCGTCACATCTTCACATCTTTACATCGTCAAATCTTAAAATCGTCATATTTCCCAAGAACGCCGGTAAAAATTGCCGGATAATCTGACTGGCCTGAAATCTTTCCGACTCGTGTTCGATTCCCGTCGGGGGCGGATTACCTCTGAGGGCACTTATTCGCGTACGTGTCTCAGGGTTGCGGACTGTGGACGCGGCGTTTTCATTTGTGGTTTTCCTCCTGTCCTGTGGACTCAGTCTAGGGACCTGGAGAATGTCTACGATTTCCCCTTGGATAATTCGCTTCTTCGTGACTCTCGTAGCTCATTACATCAGCGCATTGTGCTTGACAAGGAAATGTGCTCTTTCGCACTAGTTCCTGCAGGTTGCGAAGTAGCAACTGTATCCTCGGGAGTTGCTGCACCTGCCTCCATGGAACTTCGGGAAGTCAGTGAGCTAATAAGTTCATTAGCCTTACAGGGCACCCAGTTGAATAATAATGCCATGCCATGCTACATTGATTCTGACCCCCCAATATTAAATTTAGCGGATAAGCAAGCAACTGCTTGTGCATCCATCACCAAGGAGGCTGCCACTGCTGCTTGACGAACATTACACCACCACCGGGGCCGACCTCCAGGGGACCCGCCAGGGCCCCCTACTATTTGTTCAGGACGCTGCGTCCTACGTCGCAGGGTCCGTTGCGTTACAGTACGCAACGTGAGGAGGGTCCGTTAACCAGAAGGAAGAATCCGTTGCGTCGCGGGACACAGGCTATACAATTGCGTCTCAGGCAGCAGAGCTGGGGATCCTCCTGAAGTACCCTGCAGTCATGTACTCAAGTTTTCAGTCAGCGTAGTTGTTTGAGACATTTCAATCAGCGGGGGTCTATAGTATTTCATTCATTTGGTTCTCTTCTTCTTATTTTTCCAAGGGGATTCTCGCCTTTGAAGGATGGGTCTCCCTGTGGTAGCCCTACAAAATGTGACTGGCGGAGTTTCTACTACACGGAACGGACGAGTGCACTCGTCACTTTCGTCAGTACTACCCTCGCGAGTGGGTAGTACCGTATATCCACCCCAAGCCTGGCTGGAGTAGCCAGCCCACGACCAATCACACCTGCTGAACCGTACCACAAAAAAAAGTTGAAGTAGAAAAGAGTAGACGCACTTAGGGCTTGAGATATCTCTTTGTAGTTCAGTTGCAGGTAAATGGAGCGCTTTGGAACAGATGCTGTTTCCAATCATTCTGCCAAATTAAATTTGAGGCAGATTTACCGGTAGTTTTTTTCACAAAAAATAAAAATCCTACGATATTCATTCATGCCCACTCCAGCCCAGGCCCTGAGGGGCAGGTATTTGAGCAAACGAACTCAAGTACTGAAGTATTCCCGAAGTCAGCCTGAATTAGGGCGTTTGGGGGATTAGGCACTCCGGGACTAAGAACTAAACCCTTGATCCACTGTTCTGTGGAAGCTGATACTTGGGTAGAGAACTGTTGTGACCAGCCTGACGCCTGTGCCAGAGACTTCGGACCTCTCAAACTCAAACTTCGGCAGGACGGCAGGTCCACTACGTTGGAAACTTACAGTTTGGCTCATGAAGCGTAATTATGGCTCATGAAACGTAGATGTGTAAAACGGTTACGTCTCAAACGCAGATTTGGGAGGGTCTAATGCTTGGGAACGTAGCTTTTGGCTTGAGAAACGTTGGTGTTGAAAACAGGTAAGTGCCCTGGTCGATAACTCGATTCACCCAGCAACCGAGTATTACTTCACGAGCCATGTCTATGACGCAATGGATCCTCAAAAAGATGCTACAGGTGCGAAACGGGACGTTTTAAACAACTTTCACTTGCGCAATGGAGGCGAGCGATGTAGGATGTAGGTGTAGGTGTAGGTGAGGTGATGTAAATGTAGCTGAGTGATGTAGCTGAGCGATGTAGGTGAGTCCGAGTAGGCTCCGGTCACCTAGACGCCGCATGCATCTAATTGCTACAGACATGCTCCGACTGAGTCTCCTAGTTCATTCTGTCCAGCTTTGGATTTCGACTCGTTAGAGCTTTTCTAATTGGCGGCCACTGCCTTACATCGTTAAGATGGCCGAGTGCATCTTCAACAAATCTGATGCCGCCACCCTCGGCGCAGCTCTGTCTAGCCCGTCGAAAGTGCTCGTGACCTTGAATGGCGATGGCGCTGCCATGCATTCGATGCATGACGATAGTGCTCTGACATCCTATCCTTTGGGGGCATCAGGAAAGCTACGCTTCCTTTGCCCAGTGGTGTGTAACCCTGCGGCAGAAAGGCTATTTGCCGCCGTGAGCGTGGGAGAGGCGAAGGCATCCAACAATATTCTTCTCTCTTGGGATTTGAAGGACCCCAACGCGAAGACCTGGGATGATGTGACCTCGCGAATCCCTTTGCCGGCCAAGCCAAAGTCCCTGCACGTGCTCTCATCCAAGGCCTCCTCTGGCTGCACAGTCGTGGTCCTTCAGGATGGGCAGGTTGGATGTGTTACTGGTTCAGAGAGCCAAGAGCTGCTGCTGTTGGGATCAGGCCAAGCCACAGCTTCATCGCTCATTTCTGCCTCCAGCTGTGGCTTACAGCTTGCTTTGCTGCATACGGCTAAGGGGGGAGTTACCAGCATCACCCACTACCAGTTCTCACCTGCGTCAGCGTCATTGACACTCGTCAGGGACATTAGCGTGAGCAGACCAGGCAAGGCTGTAGCTCGGAGTGTCAGTCTTGGGCTGGGCTTTGCACTTATCAAATGGTCATCTGGCGTGGTCAGCCTTGTGCATGGCTTGAGCACTGAGGGTGGAGCTCCCAACCAGGTGGATGTTCAGGTCAGCTCCGAAACCTCACCCTCGGGAGCAGCTTCCCAGCCAGCTGCACACACGCCAAGGAAGAAGGCCGGCCGCGATGATCATGATGTTGAGTGCACCAGCGTCTTTGGATGCGCCCCCGTTGATGGCACCCAGTTCATTGTAGCATCCATGGATGTGTCTCTCTCAACCCTCACCTACGCCCTGCACGACCAGCAATTCGGATGTACAGTCTCCCAGGGCAGTGTACTTCTCGAGAGCGGCTCTCCTAACTCAGGGGAGGATAAGCAGTTCGAGATCATCGCCGACTCAGAGACTGCTGGCCAGTTTCTGGTTGTCCTGAACGGCGCAGTGATGGTGGTGAAGCTGGAGGCAGAGCCTGCTACCTTGTTGTCTCTACTAGGTCGGCTGAAGCTGGGTTCCAGCTACCAGGCCAGCATCGGAGATTCGCTTGCCACAATGCCCTATGCCACCTCCACCGTGTTTCTTAGTGTTGCCAAGGTCTACCAGGATGGGGGCGCAGCAGCTGGCAAGGGGGCCCAGGCAGGAGGCTACTCCATGAATGCCCTTGACAGGGTTATTGTCAGGGGGCCAAACGAGGAGAAGGTGGCCAAGAAGTTGATGACTGAGCTACTTGCTGCTTCTGCAGGTACGGAGAAGGTAGCCCTCACTAACCTTAACCCCAAACCCTAAACCCTACATCCTCCTAGACGTGGCTGCCGTCGGGCCTCAAAGCGCAGAGAAGGCGGCCAGGAAGCTGCTGACTCAGCTGCTCGCTGCTTCTGCAGGTACGGAGAAGTTAGCCCCCACTTACCTAAACCCTAAACCCCAGGTCTCGCTGCCGTTGGGCCCAAAAGCGCAGAGAAGGCGGCCAGCAAGTTGCTGACTCAGCTGCATGCTGCTTCTGCAGGGACGGATAATTTAGCCCCCACTTACCTAAACCCTAAACCCCATATCTGGTTGCCACTGGGCCCAAATGCAAAGAGAAGTCGGCCCGCAAGTTGCTGACTCAGCTGCATGCTGCTTCTGCTGGTAGGGAGAAGTTAACCCCCATTTGAGTAAGCCCCCACTTACCTGAACCCTAAACCCTCCTAGACGTGGCTGCCGTCGAGGCCCAAACCCACCTTACCCTAAACCTTTGATTCAAAAACTAAACCACTGAACCCTAGACCCACTAAACCCTGAACCCCTAAAATTAAATGGGGGCTGACTTCCTCCCTCCGCATGCATTGCTGCTAAAAACCACCACCTGGATGAAGGATGGCGTTAGGGAGCAGGGTTGTTTAAAAGGGAAGGAACCAGTGTCTCTATGTTGCACCATGGTGCTCCAAGCCTGTGTGTGCTACTAGCACACTACACTACTAGCACACTTCACTACTAGCACACTACACGACTAGCAGCTGAGTTGCCCAACCCAACCCAACCCAACCCAACCCAACCCAACCCAACCCAACCCAACCCATCCCCCCCCCCCCCCCCCCCCTCATCCCCCCACTCCCCCCACCCCTGCCCCACCCCCCCCCCACCCATCCCATCCCCCCCACCCCTCCCCACCCCACCGCATGCATTGCTGATAAAATCACTACCTGTGGTACCCCACCCTTGGAAAGTACCAAATCACTGAAAGCTACCAGAAGACCCCCTTTCTGAAATAACATAACCCCCACCGCATGCATCGCTGGTCAAATCACTATCTGGGCCCCACCCTTGGAAAGGACCAAATCCCTGAAAGCTACCAGAAGATCCCCTTTCTGAAATAACTCCCCCCCCACTGTTTCTGCAGCCCTCCCTGTCAAGCCCCCCCCCCTGCCCACACACACTCACTCACACACCACACACCACACACCACCTCCCCCTATCGCTTCTGCATCCCTCCCTGACAAAGTCCCTAGCGCCACTGTGTTGGTTGGCGAGAGATACCAACCCACGACCAAACGAACATTCACCACTACCCCTGTTGACCACGGCAGACAAGCTCCCTGCCATGGTCGTTAGAGGCAGAATCAAGGAGACATAACTGTAGAACCACCATGAGGACAGAAATCCGACAGTACTTCCCTACAAGGTTTACACTAACTACACACACACCACACACCACCTTCCCCTGTCGCTTCTGCAGCCCTCCCTGATAAAGTCCCTAGCGCCACAATGAGGAAGAAGAACATAAAGAAAGCAACGTGCAGCTCATAATATTGGGAACTACGGGAAGAGATATAGCCTCACAAGCTTATGGCATGACGCATCCCCCCCCCCCCCCACCTCCCCCCCCCCCACACAACACATCACCTCCCCCCACCGCTGCTGCAGCCCTCCCTGTCAAGCTCCCTAGCGCCAACCATGAGGAAGAGGAATATCAAGAAAGCAACGTGCAGCTCATAATATTGGGAACTACGGGAGAAATATAGCCTCACAAGCTTATGGCATGACGCATACCCCCCCCCCCCCCCCCCCCCCCCCCCCCCCCCCCCCCCACACACACACACACCTCACCTCCCCACCGCTGCTGCAGCCCTTCCTATCAAGCTCCCTAGCGCCACTGTGAGGAAGAAGAACATAAAGAAAGCAACATGCAGCTCATAATATTGGGAATTAAGTGAAGAAGTATAGCCTCGCAAGCTTTCGGCATGATGTATGCCCCACCCACCAACACCAACACCAACACCAACACCAACACCAACACCAACACCACCAACACCAACACCTCCCCCCACCCACCCACAGCTTCTGCAGCCCTCCCTGTCAAGCTCCCTGGCACCACAGTGAGGAAGGGGAATATACAGACAGCAATATGCAGCTCATAATATTGGGAACCAAGTGAAGAATGTAACCTCACAAGCTTATGACATGACGCATACCCCCCCCACCACCAACAACACCAACACCAACTCCTCCCCCCACCCACTCACAGCCTTCTATCCGCCCTCCCTGTTAAGCTCCCTGGCGCACCGTGAGGGAGAGGAATATTACGACAACAACATGCAGCTCATAATATTGGAAACTAAGTGACGATATATATAGCCTCACAAGCTTATGGCATGACGCATCCCCCCCCCCCCACCCCCCCACCCCACCACCTACCCACCCCCTCCACACCACCTCTGCAGCCCTCCCTGTCAAGGTCCCCGGACTGGACGCTCTGCTGAGGCAGGCTGTAGCCCACGTGAAGTTAAGCACGGAGAGGGGAGACAGGTACCTGCCCCCCCCCCCCCCACCCCCCACCCTCCCCCCTCCCCCCTCCCCCCCCACCCCACCCTTCCACCTCCCCCCACCACCTCTGCAGCCCTCCCTGTCAAGGTCCTTGGACTGGAGGCTCTGCTGAGGCAGGCTGTAGCCCAAGTAAAGTGCAGCACGGATTGGGAGACAGGTTCCTGCCCCCACCCCCCCCCCCACCCTCACCACCTCCCCCCACCTCATCTGCAGCCCTTCCTATCAGGGTCTTTGGACTGGACGCTCTGCTGAAGCAGGCTGTAGCCCACGTGAAGTTAAACACGGAGAGGGGAGACAAGTACCTACCACCCATGGTCCTGCTGTCAACGTGTGTCTCTCTCCTCTGCGAGGAGAAGATGTGGGATGACGTTGGGGAGCTGTTGAAGCTATTGCCCGATAGCTCCTTGGTCGGCTGCGAAGATCTGCTTCCGGCCATTGCCCTCGCACAGCAGTTTGGTCTACTCTCCCTGGCCTGCTGCAAGCTTGATAGCGTCCTACCAAGGCAGATGCACATCACACTGTCCTCTCTACTAGGACCAGCAACCGCGTCCAACATTGCAGGTGGGGGTCCTGGTTGGGGGGTGTGTGTGTGTGGGGTGTGTGTGTGTGTGGGGGGGGCTAGCGTTCAACCAAGGCAGATGCACATTACTCTATCTTCTCTACTAGGACCAGCAACCGCGTCCAACATTGCAGGTGGGGGTCCTGGTGGTGGTATGTGTGTGGGGGTGGGGGTGGGGGGGAAGGGGGGGCTAGCGTTCAACCAAGGCAGATGCACATTACTCTATCTTCTCTACTAGGACCAGCAACCACGTCCAATAATGCAGGTAGGGGTCCTGATGGTGGTGTTTGTGTGTGTGTGTGTGTGTGTGTGTGTGGGGGGGGGGGGGGGTAGTGTGCAACCAAGGCAGATGCACATCACTCTGTCCTCTCTACTAGGACCAGCAACGGCTTCCAACATTGCAGGTGGGGGTCCTGGTGTGTGTGTGTGTGTGTGTGGGGGGGGGGGGGGGGGAATAGCGTGCAACCAAGGCAGATGCACATCACTTCATCTTCTCTACTAGGACCAGCAACCGCGTCCAACATTGCAGGTGGGGTCCTGGTGGTGTTTGTGTGTGTGGTGTTTGTGTTCGTGTGTGTTTGTGTGGGGGGGTCGAAAGTGGGGTCAAAATTGGACCGTCCAACCTTGCAGGTACCTCAGGTGAAGCTTATCAGCACTTAGCTGGGCAGCACCTCTTTTTCTAAACCACCCAAACCCTAAAACCACCTGCATCCTAAACCCTAGACCACCTGATCCCCAAACCGCCCTAAACCTAAACCACCTAGACCCAAGTGCCGACCAGCTAAGTGCTGACCAGCTTACCCCTATTAACATGTACATGACCTACAAACCCATCCACCCACCCACCCACACTGACATGTACCTGACCTGCACACCCACCCACCTACCCACACTGACATGTACCTGACCTGCGCACCCGTACTAACATTGCAGCAAGGAAGCAGCTGTATGAATCCTCCCACCACCAACACCAACCACCAACAACAACAATAACACCACCACCGCCACCAACACCACCACCACCAACAACAACAACAACAACACCAACACCAACACCACCAACAACAACAACAACAACACCACCGCCACCAGGACCCCCACCTGCCATGTTGGACGCCAGTAACGACCCCACCCTCCCACCACGTAAAATTGCAGCAAGGAAGCAGCTGTATGAATCCTCCCACCACCAACACCAACACCAACCACCACCACCAACAACAACAACAACACCACCACCGCCACCAGGACCCCCACCTGCCATGTTGGACGCCACTAACGACCCCACCCTCCCACCACCTAACATTGCAGCAAGGAAGCAGCTGTATGAATCCTTGAGAGCACAAGCCGAGACTCTCATCAAAAGAGGCAACTTCGTGGACCCCAAGAGAGCGAGCCTCGAAGAGTTGAGCACTACGGTGGCACAAGCAAAATGCGCCGCTGCCGTGGTAGATGGCTTCTCTTACTCCGAGGTCTTGCTCCACTCAGTCCTAGCATCCCCCGTGGACTCTGTTGAAATACAGGCGTGTGTGAAGCCGCTTGGTAATGCTCAGGTGGATCGCCTGCTGTGCTATCTGAGCAAGTGGGTCGACAAGTACACGACTGCTCTTGGAGACGGAGCTGCTCATGTGGCAGTCCCGGTGGATCTCTTGTTCCCAACACTCCTGCAGGTGCGTTTGCTCCCAACCCTAACCCCAACCCAAACCCCAATCCCAACCCCGAACCAGACCCAGACCCAGACTGTTGTTGGTAGTTGTAGTGGTAGTGGTAGTGGATCGCCTGCTGTGCTATCTGAGCAAGTGGGTCGACAAGTACACGAGCGACTGCTCTTAGAGACGAAGCTGCTCATGTGGCCGTCCCGGTGGATCTCTTGTTCCCGACACTCATGCAGGTGCGTATGTGTCAGCATTTTGTTTTTAGGGGTCTTCAAGAAAACATACATCTTGGATGATACGTTTGTTCGCCCAAGCATCTACACGCACGATGACACACACACACACGCACACACACACACACACACACACACACGTCACACATACCGGTCATGTGGCCGTCCCGGTGGATCTCTTGTTCCCGACACTCCTGCAGGTGTGTATGTGTCAGCATTTTGTCTTAAGGGTCTTCAAGAAACCATGCGTCTTGGATGACATGTTAAACACATTTGTTCGTCCAAGCATCACGCACACTCACACACGCACACACAACATTCAAGTCACACACACCGCTCATGTGGCCGTCCCGGTGGAGCTCTTGTTCCCGACACTCCTGCAGGTGCGTATGTGTCGGCATTTTGTTCTAGGGGTCTTCAAGAAAAGATGCGTCTTGGATGACATGTAAAACACATGTGTCCGTCCAAGCATCTACACACAAACACGACACAATTACATACACACACATACAAACACACATACACACACATACTCACTCATAAGTCACACGTACCGCTCATGTGGCTGTCCCGGTGGAGCTCTTGTTCCCGACACTGCTGCAGGTTTGTATGTGTCAGCATTTTGTTCTAGGGGTCTTCAAGAAAAGATGCGTCTTGGATGACATGTAAAACACATGTGTCCGTCCAAGCATCTACACACAAACACGACTCAATTACATACACACACATACAAACACACATACACACACATACTCACTCATAAGTCACACGTACCGCTCATGTGGCTGTCCCGGTGGAGCTCTTGTTCCCGACACTGCTGCAGGTTTGTATGTGTCAGCATTTTGTTCTAGGGGTCTTCAAGAAACCATGCGTCTTGGATGACAAGTTTGACACATTTGTTCGTTCAAGGATCAACACACACAGGGTGGGGGTGGAGGTGAGCTGTCAGACAGAGACTTGGACTCTGGAATGGGAGCCGGGACACCATGGGCTGCAGACGGAACACTGGGGTGAGGGTGGAGGGGAGGGAGGGGGTGAGGGAGAGGGTGAGGGTGAGGGAGGAGGTGAGCTGTCGGACTGAGACTTGGACTTAGGCATGAGAGCCGGGATACCCTGGCCTGCATACGGAACACTGGGGTGAGGGTGGACGTGAGGGAGGGGGTGAGGGTGGGGGTGGAGGTGAGCTGTCAGACAGAGACTTGGACTCTGGAATGGGAGCCGGGACACCATGGGCTGCAGACGGAACACTGGGGTGAGGGTGGAGGTGAGGGAGGGGGTGGGGGTGGAGGTGAGCTGTCGGACTGATACTCGGACTTTGGCATGAGAGCCGGGACACCCTGGTACTACTCATGAATCTTGTTTATGTGTCTGCAGATGACAAACTAGATGAAGTCTACCGTAGATGTGTATCTTGTTTATAAACCCTGCAGGTGACCAACTGGATGAAGTCTACTGTGGACGCGTATCTATAATAGCTGCTCATGGTATCCTCCTCCCACCCCTTGTAACAAGAGGTACTACTCATGAATCTTGTTAATGTGTCTGCAGATGACAAACTAGATTAAGTCTACCGTAGATGCGTATCTTGAGCGGCTGCCGATGGCATCCTCCTCTCACGCATCGTAACAAGACTTACTATTCATGTATCTTGTGTACAAACCCGCAGGTGACCAATTGGATCACGTCCCCTGTGGATGTGCACCTTGGAAGGCTCCTCATGTCATCCACCCCTTGCCCTTTTCATGTATCTTGTTTATGTGTCTGCAGGTGACCAACTGGATCACGTCCCCCGTGGATGCACACCTTGGAAGGCTCCTCATGGCATCCACCCTATGCTGTATTCATGTGTCTTGTTTACAAACCCGCAGGTGACCAACTGGATCACGTCCCCTGTGGACGCACATCTTGGAAGGCTCCTCATGGCATCCACCCTATGCTGTATTCATGTGTCTTGTTTATAAACCCGCAGGTGACCAACTGGATCAAGTCCACCGTGGACGCACATCTTGGAAGGCTGCTCATGGCATCCACACCATGCCCGCATCTGGAGCTGATCAGCAATCGGCTCGGGGTTCAAGTCCCAGCTTGCGAAAAACTAGTAGCTCTGAAGGGCGCTACAGATCACGTTCGAAGTCAGGCCCCCCTACCTGCTGCCCACATTGCTGCCGCCACCCAGTACACTGTGGAGGTCATTGATCTGCGACTTATTCCAGTTAGAGCCTAGCCCGATGGAATGCTGCTACAGATTACATTTGAAGCCAGGCCTCCCTACCTGCCTCCGACATTGCTGCCGCCACCCAGTACACTGTGGAGGTCATTGACCTCCGACTCACCCAGGTTAGAGCCTAGCTCGAGGGAATGCTGCTACAGACCACGTTCAAAGCCAGGTCCCCCTACCTGCTGCCCACATAGCTGCTGTTACTGTGGAGGTCATTGATCACGACTTACCCTGGCTAAAGCCTAGCCCAAGAGAATGCTGATACAGACCACGTTCGAAGCCAGGCCCCCCTGCCCGCTGCCCACATTGCTTCTACCACCCAGTACACTGTGGAGGTCATTAATGTACAACTTTACCCGGCTGCTCAAGCCTAGCTAGGTAGGGGGGGATGCAGGGCATAGCTTTTCTTTCAGCTACGAGCAGCAGCTTCTAAGCAGCTCCCTGAGCCAGACACCGGGCCAAGCCCCAAAACGTAAGCAGTGCAGGAAATCTGGTTCTGTCAGCTTCAAAGGTGCACTAGGTTGCATCAGGTTAGGCTCTCTAGCCAGTCAGGGGAGCTGCCTAGAAGCTGCTGCTTGTAGCTGAAAATAAAAGCTGTGCATAGAAGCTATACAAATATCGTCTACAGTATGTGCCGTTGTCCAGGGGTAGCAAGCTTTTATTTCTTCAAATTAATATTATTAAATCTTCATATCAAATCTTCAAATTAAATCTTCAAATTAATATTAAATCTTCAAATGAGTATTAGAGAGATGTAGAAGCAACTGTCGAATGGTTCATAGGGTTGGTCAGCAGTGCTTTTCTTTTCTCCTAAAAGCAGCAGCTTCTAGGCAGCTCCCCTGACTGGCTATTCAGCTGAAGCCAATGCAACCTAGTCTGCCTGGAGCTGACAGAATCCGCTGGCCAGAACTATTTAAATCATGGGGCTTGGCCTGGTGTGACCCCAGTGCGACCCCAGTGCAAAAAAAGTAGGTGGACTAGATTACTTAGACACAGGCCTACGCGGGTCAGTTAGCAAATATGGGAAATTGAAAGTACATGGACCAGAGCAGGGTACTTCAAATGGCCAAATTGACCAGCGCTTTAGCGCACTTGAAAACAAAAAAACTGCGCTTTGTAGTGCAAAAAGCGCAAAAATTGCTTGCTGCGCCCACAAGGGGTTGCTAAAAACTGCGCTTAAAGCGCAGAGGGGGTCAAAAAGTCAGCGCTCAACAGCGCAAAAGCGCGCGCTTTGAATTACCCTGAGATGGACCAGATCTTTTCTTTTGTTCTACATAGCAACCTCTGGGGAACTTCAGGCGAGCTGCCTGGCTGCTCAATCAAAGCTAGCGCAAGCTGGTGCATCTGACAGCTGACATGGCAACAGTGCTCCCAGGGCTTAGCCTTGTGCCTGGCTCAGGCAGCTGCCTGGAAGCTGCTACAAGTAGCCCAAAAGAAAAACACTGGATGGACTAGATTACTTAGACTCAGGCCAATGAGGCCCTCATGAGGGTGGCGTGATTTTGTGGGGACTGGGGTTGGATATCTGATTTTGTCATTTAATTTGTGCACCGATGGTCTGCTTCAGAGTTCGAGTTCCACAGCTTTCTTTCCGGCTACGAGTAGCAGCTCCTAGAGGCAGCTACTGGACTAAGTCCAAGGTTGCCAACAGTCTTGAAAATCTGATTATGTCAGCCTCCACATGCAGAGCTTTTCTTTTCGGCTACAAGCATTCTAGGCAGCTCCTGGAGCATTCTAGGCAGATTCTAGGCAGCTCTGGCTACAAGCATTCCAGATGCATAGGTTTTATTTATCGGCTTCGAGCATTCTAGGCAGCTCCGGCTAAAAGCCACTAGGCGAAAACCAAATATTTCAGCAGTTATAGAAAGCTGGTTGTGTGGGCTTCAGGCTCAGAGAAGATAACGCCTGGAGGGGCGTGGTGTTAAGGAACTCTACTGTACGCCGCAGCTGGAGCAAGTCACCATGGCAGACATAGTAAGTGTCTCCCTCAAGACGGTAGGGACTCCTTCATGCGACGTGTGGCAAGAATGCTGGTCAGGAGGCAATTGATTCTCTGTGCAGCTTAGAGATGAGTGAGCTTGAAGGCACACTATGTTGTGCTTGTGGCGCAACTGCCTCCTTTAGGGCTACGCTTTTGACTAAACTGAAAACGGAAATCTGCGCGCTGCGCCCAGAGGGGGTTTACAAATTGTGTCGATCACGCAGTCAGGCATCAAAACCTTGTGCGCTAGTGCGCAGTAGTGTGCGTCATGTAGTACCCTGTAGCCAGTTAGAGGAGCTGTTGCCTTGGCCTGGAAGCTTTTGCTCGTGGCTGAAAAGAAAAATTATGTGAAGGTGCACTACCTTGCTTCAAGTTTGGCTGGGTAGTAAGTCAGGGGTGGGGGTGCCTAGCTGCTGCTCGTAGCCGGAAACTTGAACTTGGTTACATAGCTCCAGCCGGCAATTTGGCTGCTCGCCTTCTTCGGCAGTCAAAAAAGGGAAATGCAAACACGAACAAATCACTATGTTGCTTCTGGTTTGGCTTCATGGTAAGCCAGGGGGGGTGCCAAGCTGCTGCTCGTAGCCGGAAAACAATATGTGAGGCCATGCAATGGGATTGTGCTTCGGCTCTCCAGGGGGGATGTCTAGCTGCTGCTCGTAGCTTGAAAACAATATGTGAGTACAGGCAATGGGATTGTGCTTAGGGTATCGTGGAACATTGCAGGTAACGATAACGCCTGGTAAGGCGTGGTATTAAGGGAGGGTAGGGAACGAGCTGCTACTTTACCTGGACAAAGCTACCATGGCGGTTGACAGCGACAGCGGACACTGAAGCGAATCCGTAGGAACTTGAACTCGGGACCTTCATCATTTCAACGGAACACTGTAAGTTATCAGTTGGTGCCCGTGATCCACACGGGGCATAGAAGGCGGATCACTGGTTTTATTTTGTGCGACACACCGCCATTCCATCGCTGCAAGGCGATGCTTGGGTCCGGATGAACTAGTCAGAAATTCTCCCCCAACCCCCATAGACAGCGTCCCGAGTGTATCGCACTGAATGGTCAAGAGGGCTGCTATACAAGCCAAGATGGGAAATTGAGAGCAGAGGAACTCGCTTGAATTCTTGTGTTGCGCCGCAAATTGAGCGACTCTGTGCGGCCCCAGAGTCCCTCGCGAAGCGCGGAGCTTAGGGGTTCGTTGGGGCATTTCTGGCTAGTTCAGCCGAACCCATTCGACTAAATGACGACGTGTTGCACAAAAAAACGTGGTGATAGTCTGATAGATACACCATGTCTAATGGCTACTTTCCTCCGTTACGTATCTCGAGCAAATACGTGTGTACATAAATGGTCTCCACATCCCAGTCGTGGGTTCGATTCCGGTTTGTGTGCTCCCGGGTATCCATGGGGGGGGACTTAGAATTGGAAGACGGTGAGCAGCCCAGGGATGGTCGAAACAACATGTAACTACTCAATTAAATCCCAGTGCTGGACTGGGCGCACTACCATTTCCTGTTATACTCGTAGTGAGTGAGACTGCGTGACACGGAGAGATGTAGCTACTGAATGTATTTACAGTTTATGATCTGATAACTAGCATGTCGCATGAGCGAGCATGTTATACTAGCCGGTGGAAGTACAGTCGTACTGCACGGCGGTGCACGGTATCACAGGGACACGTGCACAGTGCAGATCCAGTCAGTGACTACACTCTGGCTTCTCTGAGCAGCTCAGTAGCTGGTATATAAACCGGTCTACAAAATTTCCTGCATGCTGGTGCTGTCGCAACTCATGACAGCAACCTCGTAAACCCTTCTCCACTTCTTGCCTCGAAGTTTCTGTATCCGCTGTAAACCGACACACCTTCCATAATTTATTCTCCGACCAGCCAATGCAGTCTCACACTCTCACCAGGGTTGTCCAGGACGCTGCGTCCTCCGTTGCAGACGTAACGTCGAAGGGTCAGTTCGTTGCAGGACAATACTATTTGCAACGCAATGGTCCCTGCAACGGAGACGGGGCCCTTCCTACTGGCCGGTTGACCCTGGGGAGCCCTAGCAACGAGAGGGGCCCTTCCTACTGGCCGGTTGACCCTGGGGAGCCCTAGCAACGAGAGGAGGTGAGACTCAGGGTACTTCAGGAGGACCCCAGCTCTGCTTCCTGAGACGCAACCAATTGTTTAGCCTGCGCCCTACGTCGCAACCGACCCTTCCTTCTGGTCAACAGACCCTCCCCACGCTGCATGCCGCCTCCCGCAACGCAAGGAACCCTTTGGTGTTGGGTCTGCAAGGGCGGACGTAGCATCCTGAGCAACTCTGATCTGGACATGATTCCGTGATTCCATTCGCTTTGTATGCTCCATGGTTTCTGTTGCTATAACCAGGTGCTATCTACTGGTAATATATCGCGTGTGTGTGTGTGTGTGTGGGGGGGGGGGGGGGGGGGACTTGGAACTGAAAGACGGGTGAGCAGCCCTGAGTTGGCTGAAACTATGTAACAATCCAAACCAATCTTTTACCGCATAGATCGACATGCTATCCAGCGAACATAGATCGACATGCTATCCAGCGAAACACTATCTCCCAACAAGTGTGAAGTCTCGGTTTTGAGACAGGGCTTCGCATTCTGTTGCATTGCCTTAATAGATGACCGGTAGGTACAGTAGTAAAGCTCTTCCTGTCAAAACTGTCCAGTCCGCTTATCGCGCTCCCTGGTTTCCGTGGGTACCGCACAGGGGGGGCTTGGAATTGGCAGACGGTGAGCAGCCCTCACAAAAAACAGACGCAACGTGGGGACAACATTAAAGCAACAACAACAAAACTGACAAAACAACAGTGGACACACACACCCACACAGGTATGATTAGTAGTACGGTGACTACAGCTAGCTCCGGCTTGCGCTGTGGTGTCCTTAACATCACGTCCTGTGAGTAACTGTATTACATGGATGTGACAATTTCAATTTCAATTGATTGGTAGTGGTTCGGCAAATCCCGTAGACCTACGGGTGCCCACTCCCTCGTAATGTAATGCAATTGAATACAATTGGTGCAACGTTTATAATAAAAATAACAAGCATCATGAGTGGTGCAAGTGTAATTGGTAGTGGGTTGGCAATTCCCGCCGACCTACGGATGCCCACTCCCTTGTGAGGTAGAAGTGACTCCGCCGATCACATCTACCATGAAGCTGTCTAGAAGCTGGTGCTGGTAGCCGAAAATAAAAAAAGGCGCTTGGCTATACCACTATATAAATGTTCTGCAACAGGCTCCTGTTGTACGACGCGGAATGCGAGTGCGTTCTGGATATCTTGCAAGATGTCCAGATGGCAATTGCATCCTATATCGTTCAACAATAATGCATGTCTAGAGAGGGGAAACAATGATAACACAGAGGTCCCACACAGCCACAGCGGGTCGCCACTCATGTGACTGAGTGAGGGATGTTCAAATATTATGGGTTGACCAAGGACAGGTTAAGGGAGTTGCCTTATAGCAATTCAGCGGATGATTTGGGTTCAAGGTTTCTGAAGAACCCGGACTTCGGACATGAAATCGAGAATTTGGCCTGGAAATCTGAGAATTCTCGATATTTGGCCTTAGATTCTGAGGACCAAGTCCGAAGTACAAAGTGTGCTTCCCAACTCATCCCCTGAATTGCTATAAAGCTGCTCACAAGAAGAAACAGTGGTTGGCCAACTCTGGTCTGAAATATCAAATATGCTTGATCACTTGTTTTGAGTTCTCTGTTTCATGACCCAACCCCAATCTTGCCTGCCCCATGCTTAAAGAGGACAACAATCGCAAGTTTGTGTTTGTCATATTTTTGGGGGGAGTCCCCCAGGGATACCTATTTGTCCGTCTGTCCATGCGACCGACCGACCGACCGAAGAATCGAAGCCTGACACGTCAGCCAACTAACTGGCTTCTGTCAGCTCCAGTCCGTTGCCACCTTTCGTTCCGTTGCCAACACACTCAGCCCATTTTCCACGTCGCTTGCCACTCTGCACAGGAATTGTCCAAGCTGCTGTCTCATGCCCCCCACCCCAACCCACCCTGCTTACCCCTTGTTTGCAGAGGTCAAGGATCGCAATTGAAGGGGTGGTGAAGGACCACTGTGGTGCTGTACCACCACGAAAGGGTCTTTTTTGCCCTTGTAATAATCATTGTGATCATCACCACCACATGGTTCGTCTGTCAAGAATAATGCTGAATAATGTATAATATATGTTAAAATTGCAAAAAAACTTGCAAATAGTTATAATAATAACACTATACCCACTTTACAACTATAGTTCTACAACTGTACCCACTATACCACAACGGCACTATGGCTGTACCCCCAGGGTTTTTGGTGTGCGACGGGTCGCAAATTGAGCAGCTCGGTGTGACCCCCGTAAGACACACTGCCCCCTGGACCCCGCACTACCATACCACCACACCCATAGTGGTGAATGCTTGTTTGGTCATGGGTTGGTATCTCTCTCTGGGTGGGTTGGCGGCTCTGCGGGGCTGTTGCCAAAAAAAAAAGTAGGTCCCCCATATGGAACACCTCAAGTGCGCCTACTTGGCATATTGTAGGAGTGGCACCACCATTCGAACTGAATCCTCCGTGTTTTCCTCCGCTGGTTTGTGTCGGGAGACCCACCTCCTGGGGTGAAAGTCCTTTCACAACTAAAAAACAAAAAAATAGCACCATACCTACTTCACCAGTATACCACCATGTAGGTGTATAATGCCATGGAGAGCGTTTACAAGTGGCGCTGATGAGCCATCGAGTCTGTTATGGTACGCCTTATAGGTCGTTCCATACAGGCCGAGTGAACTCCAGGCAGGGTTTGCCAGTGACCTAGGACCGCTAGCCAGCGAGGGGCTGAAACTGCCAGCCAGCTAGTGCACTCCCTGTTCGGTCAGCCAGTGACCTAGGACCGCCAGCCAGCGAGGGGCTGTGACAGTTAGCCAGCTAGTGCACTCCCGGTTCGGTCAGCCAGTGACCTAGGACCGCCAGCCAGCGAGGGGCTGTGACAGTTAGCCAGCTAGTGCACTCCCGGTTCGGTCAGCCAGCCAGCGAGTGGCTGGAACGCCAGCCAGCTAGTGCACTCCCGGTTCGGTCAGCCTGTGACCTAGGACAGCCAGCCAGCGAGTGGCTGGTATCGCCAGCCAGATAAGTGCACTCCCGGTTTGGTCAGCCAGTGACCTAGGACCGCCAGCCAGCGAGGGGCTGTGACAGTTAGCCAGCTAGTGCACTCCCGGTTCGGTCAGCCAGTGACAAAGGACCGCCAGCCAGCGAGGGGCTGTGACAGTTAGCCAGCTAGTGCACTCCTGGTTCGGTCAGCCAGTGACCTAGGACAGCCAGCCAGCGAGTGATGGAACCGCCAGCCAGCTAGTGTACTCCTGGTTCGGTTAGCCAGTGACCTAGGACAGCCAGCCAGCGAGTGGCTGTGACAGTTAGCCAGCTAGTGCACTTCAGTAGTAGCACCTGCAGGTTCTACTACGCCGCCTGTCATAATGTCCGTTAGCTCCGCTACGGCTTATCTCTCTTGCAAAAGAGAACACTACCGAGATCCTGCAGTCTACAGAGTCCGCAGTCTACAAAAGAGTCTGTGGCTGCTTCCCTTTAGTGCTTCTGCAAGGAGAGAAGTCCAAGCAGGGTCAATCACTGTTCTAGGTTTTGTAGGAATATATGTCATACACTGTTTCTGGATTTTGTTAACAAGTGGGGTCCAACACTGTTTCTAGGTTTTGTAGGAATATATGCCATACACTGCTTCCAGATTTTGTTAACAAGATGGGTCCAGCACTGTGTCTAGGCTTTGGGGGGAAAATGCCACACACTGCTTCCAGATTTTGTTAACAAGTGGGGTCAAAAACTG
>JAJSRW010000035.1:0-59112 GCA_022414725.1 Microglena sp. YARC | reverse complement strand
TGGGGAGCGTACCTAGGCACTGTGCTGCTTTCGTAATTCTGCTAGCCTTAGTGGTGCCTGTGTGCCAGACTTCCTAGTGGCCCAACAAGGACAGTCGGTGGTTTGGTTGGTGTGGGGGCGATGGTGTTGTGGCGTGGGGGTGTATGGGGTGTTTGGCGGGGGGGGGTGAGCTCGTACTAGGCACTGTGCTGCTTTCGTATCTGCTAGCTCTTAGTGTGCTGCCTTGTGTGCCAGACTTCTACGTGGCCCACACGGGACAGTGGTGGTGTTGGTGGTGTGGGGGGCGATGTTGTGTGTGCGTGGGGGGTTTGGGGTGTGTGGGGGAGGCGTACTAGCACTGTGCTGCTTCGTATCTGCTAGCCTTAGTGTGCTGCTTGTGTGCCAGATATCCTAGTGGCCCACACAGGAGACAGTGGTAGGTAGATTGTGGATAGTTGGGGCGAAAAATGTGTAAGTAGTAAGACGTGGGGGTGTTGGGGTGTTGGGGGTGTTGGGGGGGGGGGGGGGGGGGAGCGTACCTAGGCACTGTGCTGCTTTCGTATCTGCTAAGCCTTAGTGTGCTGCCTGTGGTGACCAGGGACTTTCCAGTGGCCCACCACAGCGGACAGTGGTGGTTTTTTGGTGAGTAGGGGCGATTGTATGGTGTGTGGTTGCGTTGGGGGGTGTTTGGGGTGTTGGGGAGGGCGTACTAGGCAACTGTGCTGCTTTCGTATTCTGCTACCCCTTTAGTGTCTGCCGTTGTGTGCCAGACTTCCTAGTGGCCCACAGGGACGTTTGGTGGTGTTGGTTGGTGTGGGGCGATGTGTGTGTGCGTGCGGGGGTGTTGGGGTGTTTTGGTGGGGGGGGCGGGGGGGGGGACGTACCTAGGCACTGTGCTGCTTTTCGTATTCTGCTAGCCTTAGTGTGTTGGCCTTGTGTGCAGATCTTCCTTAGTGGCCACACAGGAGGACAGTGGTAGGTTTGGTGGGTGTTGGTGGTGTTGGGGCGATGTGCCATGTGTGTGCGTGGGGGTGTTGGGGGGGGGGAGCGGTACTAAGGCACTGTGCTGCTTTCGTGATCTGCTAACCTTAGTGTTGCTGCCTTTGTGTGCAGACTTCTATAGTGGCACACTCAAGGGACAGTGGTGGTGTTGGTGGTGTGGGGCGATGTGTGTCGTAGCCGTGGGGGTGTTGGGGGTGTTGGGCGTGATTGGGGGGAGCGTACCTAGGCACTGTGCTGCTTTGTACTCTGCTTAGCCTTAGTTCTGCCTTGTGTGCCAGACTTCTAGTGCCACACAGGGACAGTGGTGGTGTTTGGTGGTGTGGGGCGATGTGTGTGTTGCGTGGGGGGTGTTTGGGGTGTTGGGGGGGGTTGGAGCGTACTGGGACTGTGTGTTTCGTTATTGCTAGCCCTTATGTTGCTCCTTGTGTGCCAGACTTCCTTAGTGGCCCACACCAGGGACAGTGGTAGATGTTGGTGGTCGTGGGGGCGAATGTGTGTGTGAGTGGGGGTGTTGGGGTGTTGGGTGATGGGGTGTTGGGGGGGGAGCGTAACCTAGGCACTGTTTGCTGCTTTTGTATCTGCTTAGCCTTAGTGTTGCGCCTGTGTGCCTAGACTTTCATAGTGGCCCCACACAGGGACAGTGGATGGTGTTTGTGGTTGGGGGCGGATGTGTGTGTGCGCTGGGAGGGTGTGGGGTGGTGGGGGGGGGGAGACGTACCTAGGCACGTGATGGCTGCTTTCGTATCTGCTAGCCCTTAGAAAAATCATGTGCTGACCTTGATGGGCCAGACTTCCTAGTGGCCACACAGGACAGATGGTGGTGTTGGTTGGTGTGGGGGCGATGTGTGGTGTGCGTGGGGGTGTTGGGGTGTTGGGGTGTTGGGGTGTTGGGGGGGGGGAGCGTACCAGGCACTGTGCTGCTTTTCGTATCTGCTAGCCCTTAGTGTGCGCCTTGTGTGCCAGACTGTCCTAGTGGCCCACAACAGTTGACAGTCGAGTGGTGCTTCGGTGGTTGGGCGATGTGTGTGTGCTGTGGGGGGTGTTGGGTGTTTGGGGGGGAGGCTACCTAGGCACTGTGCTGCTTTACGTATTGCTAGTTTCTTGTGTGCTGCCTTGGTGTGCCAGACTTTTCCTAGTGGCCACACAGGGGACAGTGGTGCGGTGTTGTGCGTGTTATGGGGGCGATGTGTGTTGTGCGTGGGGGGTGTTGGGGTGTGGGGGCGGGGGGGTGGAGGGGGGGGGGCTAAACCAGGCCCTGTTCGCTGCTTTCGTTATCTGCTAGCCCTTAGTGTTGGCTCTTGGTGTGCCAGACTTTCTAGTGGCCCCACAGGGGACCAGTCGCTCCCGCTGCTCTCGGTCGCTCCCTTCGCGTGGGTCGCTCTCGGGGGCGGATGTGTGTGTGCGTGGGGGGTGTTGGGGGGGGGGGGGAGTACCTTAGGCACTGTGCTGCTTCGTATCTGCTAACCCTTACGTGTTCGCTGCCCTTGTGTGCCAGACTTCCTAGTGGCCCACACAGGGACAGTGGTGGTGTTGGTGGTGTGGGGGCGATGTGTGTGTGCGTGGGGGGTGTTGGGGTGTTGGGGGTGTGGGGGGGGGGCCGGGAGAGCGTACCTAGGCACTGTCGCTGCTTTCGTATCTGCTAGCCTTAGTGTGGCTGCCTTGTGTGGCCGGGACTTCCTTAGTGGCCCACACAGGGCAGTGGTGGTGTTGGTGGTGTTGGGGGCGATGTGTGTGTGCGTGGGGCGGTGTTGGCGTGTGTTGGCGGTGTTGGCGGGGAGCGTACATAGGCACTGTGCTGCTTCTCGTATCTGCTAGAACTTTAGTGTTGCTGCCTATGCTGTGCCAACTTTCCTAGTGGCCCAAACAGGGCAGCCGTCGCTTAAGCTGCTGATTGGCCGCACTCCGGAGACGGCAGCATCATTTGGAAACCCACTGCTTGGGAGCGTGTTGTACATGTACCTTCAGGGAGAGGGGGAGCGTTGATTGGGTGAGGCTGGGTGTGGTTGTGTGTGGTTTGGGTGTGGTTGGGGTTTGTTGTTGTTGTTGTTGTTGTTGGGGGGGGGGGGGGGGTAATTACGTGCATGCGGAGGGAGAGATGACTGGGTGAGGCTGGTTGTTGTGGGTGTGTGTGGTTGGTGTGTGGGGTGTGTGTGTTGGGGGAGTACAATGTACGGCTGGTGTGTGTGTGTATGTGTGTTACGTGGTTGGCGGTTCGGTGTGGGTTGTGGGGGGAGATGAATTGGGTGGGAGGCTGGTGTGTGTGTGTGTGGTTGGAATGGGCGGTGGGGTGTGCTGTCTGTGTTTGGTTGAGTGGGAAACGGTACATCTGTACTGCAGTGGGAGGGGGAGATGATTGCGTGAGGCTGGTGTGTGTCTTGTCTGGTGTGTGGGCTTGGTTGGTTGGTTGGTTGGTTGGTTGGTGGGGGGTGTGGGGGGGGGGGGGGGGTACAATTTACTGCAGTGGGAGGGGATATGATTGGGTGAGGCTAAGGATTGTGGTGAGGATTGGGGCGGGAGCAAGTGTTGCGGAAGAGAGAGCAGTCAATGAACAGAACTGTAGCCGCAGAAGAAACAAATCATCACATCATTTGGAACCACGCTTGGTAGCGCACGTTGTCCACTTGCTACCTGCAGGGGGGGAGTGATTGGTTGGGGGAGGACATGGGTGGGTGGGTGGTGGGAAGGGGGGGGGGGGGGGGGGGGGTCATGTACATCACGGGGAGGAGAGATGGATTAGGTCAGACTGGTGTCAGTGGGTGGGAAGGGGATGGGGTGGGGGTCGGGGGGGGGAGGTGTTTGTACATGTACCTGAGGGGGAGGGAGGAGATGATTATAGAGTAGGTTAAGTATGCAGATAGGTAGTTTGTATGCAGTTGTAGATATGTAGATGTAGGTAGGTAGGTGGTAGGTAGGTAGGTAGGTGGTAGGTATACAGAGGAGGTATGTTTGTATGATGTAGATATGTAGATGTTAGGAAGGTAGGTAGGTTTGGTAGGTAGGTAGGTAGGAAGGTATCGCAGATAGGTAGGTAGGCTAGGTAGGTAGAGTAGTATATACAGATAAGGAATATGTTTGATGCATGAATAGATATGTAGACTTGGTAGGAAGTAGGAGGTAGGTAGGTAGGTAGGTAACGGTTAGGTAGGCAGAGATAGGTAATGTTCTGTATGATGTAGATATAGTATATGTAGGATAGGTAAGGTAGCGAGGTTAGGTAGGTAGGTTAGGTAGGCAATAGGTATGTTGCATGCATGTAGATATGTAGATGTAGGTAGGTAGGTTAGGTAGGTAGGTAGGGTTAGGCAGATAGGGTAGGTAGGTATGTTTCACATGCATTGTTTAGATATTGTGGATGCTAGTTTAGGTAGGTAGGTAGGTAGGTAGGTAGGTAGTAGTAGGTAGGTAGGTTTGATAGTAGGTTGGTAGGTAGGTAGGTTAGGTAGGCAGATAGGCTAGGTAGGATGTTTCATGCACCACGTGATAGATATGTAGATGTAGAGTAGGTCGGGCTAGGTTAGCATAGGTAGGCTTAGGTTGTAGGTTTGGTTAGTCAGGTGAGCAGCAGGTAGGTACATGTTTGTTATTGCATTAGATATTTAGATGTTAGGTAGGTAGGTTAGGTAGGCTAGGTAGGCAGAATAGGTAGGTAGGTATGTTTCGCATGCATGTAGCATATGTAGATGTAGCGTTAGGTAGGTAGGTAGGTAGGTAGGTATGTTTGTATGCATGTAGGATATGATAGATGTACCGGTAGGGATAGGTAGGCAGGTTAGGCAGATAGGTAGGTAGGTATGATATTCATGTAAATATTAAGATGTAGTAGGTAGTAGGTAGTAGGTTATGTTGTATGCATGTAGATATGTAGATGAGGTAGGTAGGTAGTAGGTAGGTAGGTAGGTAGGTAGGCAGATAGTATGTTTTGTTGCATGTAGAATAGTTAAGATTTGTTGCGTAGGTAGGTAGGTAGGGGAGTACGGTAGGTATGTTTGTATGCATGTTAGATATTGTTTAGATGTAGGTAGGTAGAGTAGGATACGGCTCGATAGGTCAGTAACACATATTAATATGAGAACATTCAACATGCTGGGTACTTACAGCTTGTACCTCGCGGGGAGGGGGTGATTGGTTGAGGCTAGGTGTGTGTGTGGCGGGGGGCGGGGAAGGGGGGGGGGGGGATTGTCATGCCCTGAGGAGGGAGAGAGACATCTATTGGTGTATTTGTATGTAGTATATGCAGAAGTAGAGGAGATCCATTCTTCAAGCGCCCACCAACCTACACCACAGCAACCCACCCACCCACACCACCATCACACCCACACCACCACCACACACCCACTTCCTCATCTATAACATTCCCATCAGCGCGGTGTGTCCTCCGGAGCCACACCGGCAGGAACCACTTGGGGTGTAGGGGGCATCTCCTCCAGTCCTCCCACCCCCCCACCCCCCCCCCACCCCACCACCACACCAACAACCACACCATCCCACACACCACCAACCCACACCCCATCCCCACACCACCAACCAACCCACACCCATGCCACCCACCCACATCCGCTGATTATCAAAACGATTCAGTAGCAGCGGCCGTGGGCTGCAGCAGACCCAGCTTAGGTGTAGGAGGCTCGTCCTCCAGCCCCCCCCCCCCCCCCCCCCCTCCCCCACCACACAACCCACCAACCCACACCCCATGCACCACCCACTCCTGAAATCATCAACATTCCAGCAGCGGCAGCGTGGGCTGCGGAGTAGGGCCAACTTAGGTGTAGGGGTTCTCTTCAGCGCACCTGTCCTCCTTTCCGTCACGTACATGACTCACACACACACACACCACACCACCACCAACCCACACCTATGCCACCACACCACCCACCCACTCCCTCGCCTATCAAACATTCCAGTAGCGGGTTGGCGGGGGCTGACGAGCAGGACCCAGCTTAGGTGTAGGCGGGCTCGTCTTCAAATCGCACTGTCCTCCTTCCGTCCTATACTCACCACACCCACACACCACCACCAACCCACACCTATGCCACCCACACCACCCACCACTCCTCACTATCAAACATTCCCAGCAGCGGCAGCTCCGGCAGGGCCCCAGCTCTAGGTGTAAGGGGCTCGTGTCCTTCCAATCGCACTGTATCTTCCGTCGCTAATACTCACGCAGGCTAGTGAGCGCCGACAAATTGCCCCCTCCTGTTGCTCTAGTCGTCCCTGTGGAGAATCCGAATTTTGAATTCGAATTCGAGCCAGCCAGTCTTGTTTGCTCGTCCCGAGGTCCGGAAGTCCAGCTGGGAGATGTGCGGAAGTCTTTGATTCTTTGCGGCGTTCGCGTTGGAGACGATGGGCGTTTTCGCTTGCTCAGTTCGGAAGATCTTTCGGCACGTCCGGCGGGCTGTGAGGCCTGGGGGATGGTGGAGGGGGGGGGATGGGGGAGATTGAGCGTCCAGGAGCTCATGTGTGTGTATAGTAGTATGTAGTGTGATTTTTCTGCATGAAGGCGATGTGGTGTACTGTAGTATGCCTTGGAGAGCGTGCGGAAGGTCTGATTCTTGTCAGGCGTCGTCAGGTGAAGCAAACAGGGCGTTTGCGCTCGCTCAGTTCAAATATTCATTCTGGGCACGCCGAGTGGGCCTGGGGGGGAGGGGGGGGGGGGGGGAGGATTAGGTCAGGTTTGCTGTGTGTTGTGAATGCAATGTGTCTGTGTAGTGTGCGCCCCAGGGGCAACATTACTACAGTGTGGGTGTGAGTGGGGATGTGGGTGTGCCCCAGGGACGGACTACTAATTAGTGTTGCTTTGTGGGTGTGAGCTGGGTGTGAGTGGATGTGGGTATTGAGTGGGTTGTGGGTGTGAGCGGATGTGAGTGATGCGGGTGGAGTGGGTGTGGGTGTGAGCGGATGTGGGTGTGAGTGGCAGGATGAAGGCCCATGCTGGCCTTTGCCCAAAATCAGAAGCTAACCCGAGGCAGACAAAATGGGATATCTCGTCTACCTGAGGCATGCTTCCCTGAGCAACAAAGGGATGCTCAGCAGCTGCTTAGCCGATAGGTCGGGATGTGGGTCATTTTGGTCGTGAAAAAAAAACCTTAATTGTTACCCGAGGCATGCTTACCTGATAAAAATAAAAAATAAAGTGATAGAACTTATATCTTCCTTAAACTCTAAAAATTTAAAGGACTTACGTGAGCAACAAGGGATGCTGCAGCAGCTGTTAGCATAGGTCGGGATGTCGGGGTCTTTCTTAGGTGGGAAGAAAAACTATTGGTTCAACCCATGGCATGCTTAGTGAGCAATAAAGGGAATCGCTCGCAGCAGCTGCCCAGTCCGTAGGTGGGGATGCAGGGTCCTTTTTGGTGTGAATACAAACTTTTTTGTCACCCGAGCATCTCACTTTGATAAAAAAAACTTGAAACTCGAGAAAACTCTAAAAAAATCAAACTCACCTGCGGATAACTAAGGGATGCTGTAGCAGCTGTTTAGCCTATGAGTCAGGATGGCCGGGTCCTTTTTTGTGTGAAGAAAAAAAAAAAGAAAAAACTAAACAGTCACCCAAGGGCATGTTTACCTGATAAATCAATAATAGAATATAAAAACTCATGAAAACTCCTAACAACATTAACTCACCTGGCAGAAAACTAAGGGATGCTGCAGCAGGCAGCCTAGCCGTCAGGGCGGGGGCCGGGGGGGTCTGTTTGGTGTGAAAAAACTTATTGCCACCCAAGGAATGCTCACCTGGGAAAAAACTCCACCTATTGCCACCCAAGGAATGCTCACCTGGGAACTTATTGCCACCCAAGGAATGCTCACCCGAAAAAAAGCTTGCCACCCTAGGCATGCTTTGCCTGAAAAACCAAACTCTTAAAAACTCTCTAAAACTCCTAAAAAATTAAAACTCATGAGCAACAAAGGCGATGCTGCAGCAGCTGCCTAGCCATAGGTCGAGACTCCGGGTCCTTGAAGGTGTGGAGAAACAAGATATAAACGAATTGTTACCGAGGCATGCTCAACCTAGGGGGAAAAACTTGTCGCCAAGGCAATCACACTTGATTAAAAAAAAAAACTCATGAAAACTCAAAAAAATAATAACTCACACTGAGCGACGAAGGGATGCTGCAGCAGCTGTCTAGCCGTCGGTCGGGATGCCGGGTCCTTTTGCAGACAATCGGCTAAGAAACTACTAAAAGCAGCTGCTGTGTGGGCTTCCCTCTCGCTCTCTAGGAGGGGGGGTGGGTTCTTGGGGATGAGGAAAAGGACGCGCATGGGGTGGATATCGGCATATGGGGGGGATCCAGTTGCCATCTGCATTTAGATTTGGGTGGGTGGTGGGGGTGGGGTGGGCGTATAGTTGTGTGGTGTGTGTTGTGGTTTGGGGTGGTGTGGGGGTTTGGGGGTGCCCACGCGAGTTGTGCGTGGGCGTTTTGGTTGTGGGGGTGGTGTTTGGTTTGGTGGGTCGGGGTGGTGTTGGGGTGGTGTGGTTTGGGTGGGGTGGTGGGGCTGGTGGGGTTGGGGGTGGTGTGGTTTGTGTGGTGGGGTGAGGTGGTGTGTATGCGGTGGGTTTGGGGTTTGGTGTGCGTGGTGTGAAGGTTGGCGGTGTGTGGGTGGGGTTGTGCGGTGGTTGGCGGTGGTGGGTTGGGTGGGGTGTGCGTGTGTGTGGGTGGTGTGGCTGGTGGGGGCGGGGGTAGGTTGTGGTCGGTGGGGCTGGGTAGGTTTTGGTGTGTGGGGGGGGGTTTGTGCGGTGGTGGCGGTGGTGGGTTGGTGTTTTGGTGGGATGGTGAGTTGGTGTGTGTGTGTGTGTGTGTGTGTGTGTGTGTGTGTGTGTGCAGTTGGACGGTGGGGGCAGGATGGGATGGCGTTGATGAAGATAAGGGAAAGGATGTGCTGGGGGTGTATATCGGCATGGAGTGGGGAGCCAGTTGCCATCTGCATTGAGGGTGGTGTGGTGAGGGGGGTGGGGGCGGTGGGGGGCTATGGTGTTTTAGTGGTTAGTGGTGGTGGTGGTGGTGGTGGTGTGTGTGGGGTGTGTGTGTGTGGGGGGGGGGGGGGGCGGGGGGGGGCAGGATGGGTTGATGAAGATAAGGGAAAGGATGTGCTGGGGTGTATATCGGCATGGAGTGGGGAGCCAGTTGCCATCTGCATTGAGGGGTGTTGTGTGGGTGGTGGGGGGGGGGGCGGTGGGCGCGTGGTGTTTTTGGTGGGTTGTTTGTTGTTGGTGGTGTGGTGGTGTGTGTGTGTGTGGGGGGGGGGGGGGGGGGGCAGGGGATGGGTTGATGAAGATAAGGGAAAGGATGTGCTGGGGTGGTATATCGCATGGAGTGGGGAGCCAGTTGCCATCTGCATTGAGGGGTGGGTGTGGTGTGGGATGGGTGGTGTAGTGTGGGGATGGGTAGGTAGGGTAGGGTTGGGTTGGGTGGGTTGGGTTGGGTTGGGTTGGGTTGGTTGGGTTGGGTTGGTTGGGTTAGGTGGGGATGGGTTTTGGGTTGGTTGGGTTGGGCTGGGTTGGCTGGGTTGGGTTGGGGGGCAGGGAATAGATGTGCTTGGGGTGGAGCTCGTAATAGGGCAGGGTTACAGTTGCCATCTGCACTGAGAGGTGGGGTGGGGTGGTGGCCGTGGGGTAGTATGGGGATGGGTAGGGTGGTGTGGGGTTTGGATTGGTTTGGTTTGGTTTGGTGCTGGGATGGTTTTTTGTGGGTTTGGGTGGGTTGGGTTGGTTTGGGTTTGGTTTGGTTTGGTTTGGTTTGGTTGGGGGGGGAGCAGGGATTGGTTGATCAAGATAAGGGAAAGGATGTGCTTGGGGTGGAGCTCGGAATAGGGCGGGGTTCCAGTTGCCATCTGCATTGAGGGGTGGGGTGGTTGTGGTGGCCGTGGGGTGGTGGCCTGTAGCAGTGATGCTTACGGACCAAATATCTGCCTTTTTAGCGTACCCCTTTCTCAATGATTTCAAACTCTACTCCGACCCATCTTTCAGCTTTTCAAGCTTCACAACCCTTTTTCAATCATTTCAAACTCTACTCCGACCCATCTTTAAGCTTTTCAAGCTTCACAACCCTTTTTCAATCATTTCAAACTCGACTCCGACCCATTTTCAAGCAGTTCAAACCTTTTCAAGGTAATGATAATGCCTAGTGGGGCGTGGGGTTAAGAGAGCCCGGCGAGGAGGAGCGGTCTCCTACCTCAACTGGACAAGCTACCATCGCGGTTGACGACGACCTGCAACGCCAAGAGCGACTGAAGAGGGAGTCGAACCCCCGACTCTTCATCCTCAAGCGATCTGGTCAACCACTAGACCATTGTTTATCACTGAAAGGGGCTGAACCTTTTCAACTCACCTCTATAGCAGTGATGCCTAAGGACCATATATCAGCCTTTTCGGTGTAACCCTCATCAGTGGACTGGATCACTTCCGGAGCCATCCTGCAGTGAATGTACACAGGGATCGGAATATTGTATGATGCTGACCAAAGGTGAGTATGATATCATACAACTTACATTGCATATGCTTGCATTGCACAAGATATCATACAAATGGACTGGATAACTTCTGGAGCCATCCTGCCGTGAACATACATGGGGACCGGCATATCACATGATGCTGACCAATGGTGAGTATGATACAAATTGAAACATATCATACAAATTGCATTGCATTGCCCATGATATCATACACATTGCATTGCGCATGATTGCATTGCGCATGATTGCATTGCCCATGATATCATACAACTTGAATTGCATTACCCATGATTGCATTGCCCATGATTGCATTGCACCTGATTTAATACAAATTGCATTGCATTGCACCTGATTTAATACAAATTGCATTGCATTGCACCTGATTTAATACAAATTGCATTGCATTGCACCTGATTAAATACAAATTGCATTGCATTGCACCTGATTTAATACAAATTGCATTGCATTGCACCTGATTTAATACAAATTGCATCGCAATGCTCGTGATTGCGTTACACATGATTCATTGCTCATGATATCTTACACATTGAATTGCATTGCGCATGATTGCGTTGCACATAATTGCATTGCACATGATATCATACAACTTGCATTGCATTGCTCTTGCTTGCATCGCACCTGATATAATACACATTGCATTGATTGATTGCAATTGATACCATACAAAATGCATTACGTTACATTGCACATGCTATCATACAAATTGCATCATGGGATATGGTATATAAATGGTAACTTTAGACTTGTCAGCCTGCCAGCATCAAATGCTATCATATTGCCGTTCCCTACACCTGCATCGTGGACTCAGAACAGCACCCACATCTTGCATCAAGAACAAACCATGAAGACAACACACACATCATATACGCAGAACATACCATCGGGACAACACCCACACTCAAATCATGTCTCAAGAACACGCCCACACTCCCACACCCAAGCGCACACCCACATCAGGCCTCAAGAACAAGACCCCAGGACAACACACACATCATATATACAGAACATACCATCAAGGGAACAACCTTACCCACATCATGTCTCAAGAACACGCCCACACAGCCACACCCACGCGCACACCCACATAATGTCCCCGGGACACACCATCAGGTACACACACACATGTCTTCAGAGCATGCCCACACGCACACCATGTCCTCAGAGCATAGCCACACCCACACATACACCCCGTCCTCAGAACCTTTCAGGACCACACACACACATACACTTACACCAACCACCAACTTGCCTGCCCTCCTCACAGGTTTGGGTGGCAACATACATGCGCCACCGACACCCTAGTATTCCCAAGTAGCACCCACCCCACCCGTATAGACCCCGCACTGACCCAGGCACACAGGTAGCACTCCAACTTGACTGTAGTACCAACAACTTGCCTGCCCTTCAAACCAGGATGGGGCGTCTACATACATGCGCCACCGACACCCTAGTATTCCCAAGTTGCATCCACCCCACCCGTATAGACCCCGCCCTGACCCAGGCACACAGGTAGCACTCCAACTTGACTGTAGTACCAATAACTTGCCTGCCCTTCAAACCAGGATGGGTTGCCTACATACATGCGCCACGGACACCCTAGTATTCCCAAGTTACATCCACCCCACCCCTAGACACTCCGCCCTGACCCTCGCACAAAGCTGGCACTCCAACTTGACTGTAGTACCAACAACTTGCCTGCCCTCCTCACCAGGTTTGGGTGCCTACATACATGCGCCACCGATACCCTAGTATTCCCAAGTTGCACTCACTCCACCCGTATAGACCCCGCCCTGACCCAGGCACACAGGTAGCACTCCAACTTGACTGTAGTACCAACAACTTGCCTGCCCTCCAAACCAGGATGGGACGTCAACATAAATGCGCCACCAAAACCCTAGTGCTATAACATGCCACCCTACCGCCCCACCCATGAACACACGTACTGCTCCAGTTGGACTGTACTGCCAACAAGGCTTTTCATAATTGCCTTCCTCACCAGAATGGGGTGCCAACGAACGTGCGCCTCCGAAACCCTAGGGTTCCGGTCAACTGCCCAGATACCCCGAAGTCCGACATCTTCACGCTCCCATCCTTTGACATCAGGATATTCGCGGCTTTCACATCTCGGTGGATGCGCTTCTCGTCGTGCAGGTATGCTAGTGCGTTCAACACGTTTCGGACGACGTAGGCCACTGTGGGCTCATCCAGGGGCAAAAATTGTACCTGAGGAAGTACAGGTTGTTATTCTGGTTGATATTTAGTTGATATTTTGGTTGGTTTCATGGTTGCTATTCTGGCTGCTGTTATGGTTGGCTTTCACGTCTCTGTGGATGCGCTTCTCGTCATGCAAGCATGCTAGTGCGTTCAACACATTTCAGACGACTTAGGCAACTGTGGGCTCATTCAGGGGCGAAAATTGAACCTGAGGAAGTACAGGTTGTTATTCTGGTTAATATTCTGGTTGTTATTTAGTTGGTATTTTTGTTGGTTTCATGGTTTCATGGTTTCATGGTTTCATGGTTTCATGGTTTCATGGTTCTAGCTGCTGTTATGGTTGGCTTTCACACCTCTGTGGATGCGCTTCTCGTCATGCAAGTATGCTAGTGCGTTCAACACGTTTCAGACAACTTAGGCAACCGTGGGCTCATTCAGGGGCGAAAATTGAACCTGAGGAAATACAGGTTGTTATTTAGTTGGTATTTTTGTTGGTTTCATGGTTTCATGGTTTCATGGTTCTAGCTGCTGTTATGGTTGGCTTTCACACCTCTGTGGATGCGCTTCTCGTCATGCAAGTATGCTAGTGCGTTCAACACGTTTCAGACAACTTAGGCAACCGTGGGCTCATTCAGGGGCGAAAATTGAACCTGAGGAAGTACAGGTTGTTATTTAGTTGGTATTTTTGTTGGTTTCATGGTTTCATGGTTTCATGGTTCTAGCTGCTGTTATGGTTGGCTTTCACACCTCTGTGGATGCGCTTCTCGTCATGCAAGTATGCTAGTGCGTTCAACACGTTTCAGACAACTTAGGCAACCGTGGGCTCATTCAGGGGCGAAAATTGAACCTGAGGAAGTACAGGTTGTTATTTAGTTCGGTATTTTTGTTGGTTTCATTGGTTCATGTTTCATGGGTTCTAGCTGCTGTTATGGTTGGCTTTCACACCTCTGTGGATGCGCTTCTCGTCATGCAAGTATGCTAGTGCGTTCAACACGTTTCAGACAACTTAGGCAACCGTGGGCTCATTCAGGGGCGAAAATTGAACCTGAGGAAGTACAGGTTGGTATTCTGGTTGGTTTCTTGGTTGCTCTTCTGGTTGTTGTTATAGTTGGTGAACTGGCAGGACACCTCATCGCTATGTGGGAATATGCTTAAAGTTTTTCAGCTACGAGCAGCAGCTTCTAGGCAGCTCCCTGGGGCTCATCAAACCTTAAGGCAAACCCAGGCACCTGGAAGCTGATATCCTCAGCTTTCCAGTGCTCCTGGAATCTTTGGATTTGGTCCAGGCGCGGTCTCAGGGAGCTGCCGAGAAGCTGGTGCTGGTAGCCGAAAAGACAATGGGTCTGCTAGTGCGTTCAACACGTTTCGGACGACATAGGCCACTGTGGGCTTATCCAGGGGGGGCAATTGCACATGAGTAAGTAGTGGTAGTAAAACGATTGTTTGGGGTCCAGTTTATCAGTGCTTTTTCATTTTAAGCCCTTCCCACACGGTTGGGCAAGTCCCTTTCGCCTATTTGGCCTACCCCTGGACTGTAACATACGTACAGTGGTTGGTATGCTGGTTAGTAGACTGGTTAGTAGACCAGGGTACTACTTCTTGCCAAATTGGTCAGCGCTTTTTAGTGCCAAAAGCGCAAAAACTGCACGCTGCGCCCACAGGGGGTTGAAAAAACGAAACGCGCAGAGGGGCTCAAAAAGGCAGCGCGGCACCGCGCTGCCGCGCAAGCTTAGTAGTACCCTGTAGTAGACTGGTTGGTATAATGGTTGATATGGATTGGGGGTTTTGTAACACTTTGCTCTTCCTAGTTAGTACACCGAGTTTAAGAATTTGGACCGAGAAACAAGAATTCTGACAATTCTGAGAATTGTTGTAGTTTTTGCTCAGGAAAAGTGGAGGTACAAACTACGAACTACAAGACCCAAATCCAAATCATCCGCTGAATGGCTATAAGGAAACTCCTGGCCACCTTCGGATACATTTCCCCCATTGCCAGAAAAGACAGTTTACAGTGCTGCCATATTAGCTTTGGAACTCTCTAGAGTGGACCAGAGTTTTGATTTCCCACTACCAGCAGCGACCGCTACCTGGGAGCCTGTTTTGGACAAACCTTCCGCTACCATGAGACTTGGCCCTGGCCCCAACCCCCCCGGGCCGCCCTTCGGCTGCCTACCCAAATTGCTACCAGGAGCCCAACCTTGAAACACGTTATCCCTGATCGCTGCCAGAAGACCCCCTGTCTGAAACGAAACAAAAAGCTATGGAGAGGCCTACAGAAGGAAACCTAAAATCCCAAATTAAGATATTATGCAACACAGAAAAAAGAAGCTCATAATTAAAAGGTCTGAATAACATGCCACAATGCGCTGGATCTACGGAGCTTAAACCAAAGCTAGACAATTCTTATTCTGAACACAATATGCAACACACATTTGCTTGCAAAGCTTGAACAGCATGCAACACAAGCTTGAACAACATGCAACACACAAAACAAGATTGTACTACATGCAACACAAAACAAGTGTGTACAACATGCAAGACATTAAAATATTGTGCAACATACAACACAGAAAGGAGGAGTACGTACAAGGTCAGAAACGGAACATGCCAGTAGCTCCATGACAATCACGAGCTCGCTGGATCCGGGTCGAATGATGCATCCATAATATTCTGTGATATTTGAGCACCGGCAGCCAGCTAGTGTCTGGATTTCCTGCGGACAGCAATGCACAAGGGCGAAACGTTGAGCCTAGAGGCAAATGAATTGTGAAGTTAACGAAACAGCATGGCACCATGGCAGTTATGGTTAAGTAAACGAGAGGCGGCAGCATCGTTAAAATGGCAGTAATTGTCAAGCATGCAAAACAGCATGGTACAATGGCAGGATGTTCACTGACGTGGTGAAGAGAAATCCCCCAGTTCAATATTTAACCCAATGCTCTGGGGTCCGCATCAATAAAGATGAAGTGTGGAGTCTCTCTGGTGTCACCGTCATTGCCTTGTCCTAAATAAACCGGCTCACCTTGTTTATGTCTTCTATGTCATCCTCCCTGCAATTGCAGAAGGTGTGGATGGGCAAAAGTGGTGAGTTATGTGCTGGCCTAGGGTGTGAGCCCTGACTGAAAAGGGAGCTTCAGGGGGGTAGAGTAGCAATTCAGAACTAGGGACCTACAGATTCTCTAGGTCGATGACCTTCATCGCCACGTACGCGCCAGTTTTCTTGTCCAGCCTGCACCAATTGCGATAATATGAGAGGAGAGGACAAATCGTTTTTTTCTATAGAGGGCTGAAAAACAGGACGTACCTTTGAACAACATCCCCCATAACTCCCTCTCCCAATGCATTCTAGGAGCTCGTAGTCGTCAAAAGAAGCCATCGAATGCTACTTCAAACTCTCTAGCCGATCACGATAGCAAGTATTGCAAAATATGAGGACGTAAGTTCTCAGAATTGCTGTTGCTAGATGGGAATAATTATAAGCAGCGAGCTTATGTCGTAAACGCTCAGATAGATTGCACAGAATGAAGAGCGGAGACAGACACGTTGCGATGGTCCCCTTCGTTTCGCCCAAGCAGCGGAAAAGGCCACAACGGCGATTTCATCTGGAACCGAAAACCAGAGGTTCAATGCATCTTCAGGAATCCGGATGTGTCTTGATGAGTACGACAGAGTAGTTGGGTTGCTGGAGGCAACTTTGATCGAGTTTGTCACACCGCATACCAGACTCGCAGATGCGGGCCACCCGGGGCCACCTGCGGGGGAAACCAGTACCTGGCCGTACAGAAACCTGGAACCGCCTGGAACCACTTTCACCACAGGCCTCGGCCTCGCGGATGCATCCGGTCATCTATCACCACACACGCTCACAGGCACACAGGTATTATTCATTCCTCCTTCCGCTTTCCTCGTTTCCTTCTTCCACAGCTCGCTAGTATGATTCATTCCAATCGCGTGTCTCGCATGCACTCTTCTGGCAAATTATCGGCTGGCGGGGCCACGCCAACCCGGCTCCACCCCCGGGGCCTGGTTTGCATGCGTGCCATAGCATACTCGAGTGCTGCGGCTGCCGCTAAGTCTGGATCTGTTATCGCTGATGCCACTAGCACTATCGCTGACGCCTCTGCGCGACCTCAGTCTATGCTGAGCCAAGCACTGGACAAGGTCCAGGAAAAAATGGTGCGCGCAAGCAGCAAAAACAGCCTAGCACTTAAGCCATTCAGAAGTGCTTGCGTTTGACTCCTTGTTGACGCGTGGGAACCCAACCTTGGGGCAAGGTGTTAACCCGACATCGAGTGGCCAGAACAAGCCAGTACCCTTAGCCTCAGATCAGGTAGACTGGGCTGATTCTGCTGGAACACCAAAATTGCTAGAGACATAATTCACCTTCATGACCAGACTGTTGGAATATTTAGTTGTTCTACAGTCTTATTGGGGCCAGGCATTTGGAAAACAAATTGCATGCTCTCTGAAAAACAGACGCTGCCTCCCCCAAGCTATTTGGAACCAATTTGACCAGTTTTACACCCAAATCATAAAATCGCTGCTCGCTGAAAATCGAGGTAGAATTTGGTGTACCTTGATCACCCTGCATGGGTTCCCTCTCCAGCTTGGAAATGACAGAATAGAGGAGCATCTGCCATGTGCTACTTGTACATCTGTACAGTAACTTGGTTAGTAAAAAAAGGGAGAATTCCGCAGGTGCTATTCCTGCGTATGATCCCGAGTATTTAAAATTCATTGCACAGTAGAACAAGGCTAATCCTGTTTCCCAACCGTAGTACATGGAAGCAGTACGGTGGCAAAACTTTGCAGCTTTTAGGTCGAGGAATATCTCAACTGTAGTACATGGAAGCAGTACGGTGGCAAAAACTTTGAAGTTTTGAAGTTGAAGAATTGACCTCTGGTCTACGTTTCCAAATTCACTCATTTGGGGTCAATACAGCCTCAAGAGACCATTTCTCATTTAAATTGAGGAGGGAACAGCATATCATATGATGTTGGCTTAAGGCGAGTATGATATCATTTGATATCATACAAATGGCATCATATGATATTGTATATAAATGGTCATTCAACCTAGTAAGCTTCATTTTGAGAACAAGTTGGGGCTCATTGAGGATGCAGTACCGGTAAGGGGCGGGCATGTCATATGATGTTGGCCAAAGGTGAATATGATATCATATGATATCATACAATTGCATTATATGATATCATAGTGCCATTCCCTAAAAAAAGGCAGCAGAATAGACACCGCATTGGAGGAAAGGGTCAGAAATATTGGTTCACATGGTGTACTACATTCGGTTGCATGGCTGTTCAAGCAAACAGACAAAAGACAACTGCGCACTCTTGATCTGCCCATGCATATTTTCCTCTATAAATCTTCATCTGCCCATGCATATTTCCCTATTTCCCCCCCTCCCCCCACCCCCCCCCCCCCCTCTTACCACCGTACCCCCCGCTGAACTCCACTCTGAGATACTTTTTTATACGTTTAATATGCCCAAGCTTGCCCCCCCCCCCCCCCCCCCCCCCTTTATTTCATTTTACACTCAATCAGGGTATTGTACTTTGTTTTATTTTACTGATCTGTTTGAGACATAATCATTATATACTAGGTATTTTTTAAGGGGGGAAAAGTAGTGTTCCTATGTAGCCCCTAGAATCCCCCGGGGTGCTACTAGTAGCTTTATTATGTTTAACATGCGACCTGCGAAGCTTCTAATGTATAGGGACCGGCATTTCATATGATGTTGACCAGGGGGGAGTATGATATCATATGATATCATACAAATTGTATCATATGATATTGTATGTAAATGGTACATTTAGCCTAGTCAGACTGCCGGCATGATTTGATATCATATGATGACATGATATCATATGATATCATATTGCCATTCCCTACTAGCGTAGCACCCCCCTTAACATGAAAGTACTTAAATTAACAATTGTATAATAGATATGCCCAAACTTGGTCCCCCACCCTCCTGTAGAACAGAAGATAATGATGATGATGGTTACATATTTCCTGGTGATTTACTGGGCTCCAAATGTGCCCTCGGCCTGACAGAGTCAAGGGGGACTTATGAACATCACGCACAAAGAAGAAAAGAAGTGAAGACAAAAATGTGCCAATCTGTTCGGTGAAAAAGATCGTCAGTGATTCGAGTACATCAATCCAGACAGAATCGAGATCCAAGCCCACTAGTAGGAGTAGTAGCAGTAGTAATAGATACTTGAGCGTCCTGATGATCAGAGAAACGTTTCTGATCTGCATACGCGCCCCCTCCCCATGCTGAACCCTGACCTGAGATACTTTTTGTGCTACCCCCCTGCAGAACACTCGAGTAGGGACTTGATGATCTAGGACACTTTCTAAGTTGCTTATACTTGCTCGCATCCCCCGCGCCCCTCCTCCTCACACACCACTCCCCATACTGAACTCCTCACACATGCCTCCTCATACTGACCTGATATATTTTTTCTTTACCCTGAACAACATCAGAGACTTGAACATCCCTGTGATCTAGTACACTTTTCTAAGTTGCATATACTTGATACCATCCCCCGCGCCTGTTCTCCTCACACCCCCTTCCCATACTGAACTCTTCACACACTCCCCCTCCTCCTCACACACACACACACTCCTCACGCATGCCTCCTCATACTGACCTGATATATTTTTTGTGTCCCCTGAACAACATCGGAGACTTGAACGTCCCTGTGATCTAGGACACTCGTCTAAGTTGCATATACTTGCTCCCATCCCCACGCCCCTCGCCTCCTCCCACCTCCCCCCTCCCCATACTGAACTCTTCGCACACTCCCCCTCCTCACACGCACACCATCCTCAGCACACCGCCTCTCATTACTGACCTGAGATATTTTTTCTTTCTCCCCCGCAGAAACACTAGAGACTTGAACGCCATGTGATCTAGGACACTGTCTACGTTGTGTATATTTGCCCGCCATCCCCTCCCCCCCCATGCCCCCCCCCCCCCCCTGATCACCCCTCCCTCCTCATGCTGGACTCTGACCTGACATGCTTTTCTTACTACCCTGCAGAAATACACGAGACGTGTGTATTGAACGCCCCTGTGATTTAGGAAAACTGTCTACATTTGTGTGTATTTGCCCCCATCCCCCGCCCCCCTCCGTCTGACAACGCTGCCCTTCTCATACTGAACTCTAACCTGAGACATTTCCCCCCCCCCCTGGAGAACAGTAGAGACTTGAACCTCCCTGTGATCAGGGACACTGTCTGCCGTTGTACGTCATTGCCCCCATCCCCCACGCCCGCCCCCCTCCTCATGCTGAACTTCTGACCTGAGATATTTTTTTCTTTCCCTCCTGCAGAACACTGGAGACTTGGATATCCTGTGATCAGGGACACTGTCTACGTTGTACGTAATTGCCCCCATCCCCCCACGCGCCGCCCCCCTCCTCATGCTGAACTCTGACCTGAGATATTTTTTCTTTCCCCCCTGCAGAACACTGGAGACTTGAATATCCCTGTGATCAGGGACACTGTCTACGTTGTACGTAATTGCCCCCCTCCCCCATGCCCGCCCCCCTCCTCATGCTGTACTCTGACCTGAGATATTTTTTCTTTCCCCCCTGCAGAACACTGGAGACTTGAATATCCCTGTGATCAGGGACACTGTCTACGTTGTACGTAATTGCCCCCATCCCCACGCCCGCCCCCCTCCTCATGCTTAACTCTCTGACCTGAGATATTTGTTCCTTCCCCCTGCAGAACACTGGAGACCTTGAATATCCTTGTGATAAGGGACACTGTCTACCGTTGTACCGTAATTGCCACCCATCCCCCCACGCCCGCCCCCCCCTCCTCGAATGCTTAACTCTGACCTGAGATATTTTTTCTTTCCCCCTCCAGAACACTGGAGACTTGAATATCCCTGTTGTGATCAAGGGGTGACACTTTTCTTGGTTCCAGATATACTTGCCCCAATCCCGCTGCGCCCCTCACACTCCCCACACATTCCTCACCATGCCGAAAACTCTGACCTGAGATATTTGTTCTTTCCCCCCCTGCAGAACACTGGAGACTTGAATGTCCCTGTGATTTAGGACACTGTCTAAGTTGTGTATACTTGCCCCCATCCCCCGTGCCCCTCCTCCTCAACCCCTCCTGGGCATGCTGAACTCTGACCTGAGATATTTTTTCTTTCCACCCTGCAGAACACTGGAGACTTTGAACGTCCCTGTGGATCAGGGACACAGTCTACATTGCCCCCATCCCCCACGCCCCCCCCCTCCTCATGCTGAACTATGACCTGAGATATGTTTTCTTTCCCCCCTGCAGAACACTGGAGACTTGAATGTCCCTGTGATCAACCTTGACAGCATTGATTTAGAGCAGCAGAAGGCAAACTTGCAAGCTGCCGCGGAGCAGATTTTGCAGCGGCAGCAGGTGGCAAGTAAGAACTTCGCTGAGGCCCTAGGCATTCCCACAGCACTTCCAGGTAGGTTGCAGAAGATATGCTTGAATGTGGTTTGAGGAGGGCGGGTTGAATATCTTGTATCGTCCTATATGGTGTACCGTGCAAGCTGCTGCCGAGAAGATTTTTTGTGTCCGCCAACAAGTGGCGAGTAAGAACTTTGCTGAGGCCCTAGGCATTCCCACGGCGCTCCCAGGTAGGTTGCAGAAGATATGTTTGGATGTGGTCTGAGGAGGGCGGGTTGAATATGGTGTACCGTGATTTGCAAGCTGATGCCAAGTAGATTTTTCAGCGCCAACAAGTGGCGAGTAAGAACTTTGCTGAGGCCCTAGGCATTCCCACAGCACTGCCAGGTAGGTTGCAGAAGATATGTTTGGATGTGGTCTGAGGAGGGCCGGTTGAATATCTTGTACCGTCCTATGGTGTACTGTGATTTGCAAGCTGCTGCCGAGTAGATTTTGCAGCACCAACAAGTGGCGAGTTAGAACTTTGCTGAGGCCCTAGGCATTCCCACGGCGCTCCCAGGTAGGTTGCAGAAGATATGCTTGGATGTGGTTTGAGGAGGGCCGGTTGAATATCTTGTACCGTCCAATGGTGTACTGTGACTTGCAAGCTGCTGCCGAGTACATTTTGCAGTGCCAACCAGGGGCGAGTTAGAACTTTGCCGAGGCCCTAAGCATTCCCACGGCGCTCCCAGGTAGGTTGCAGAAGATGTGTTTGGATGTGGTCTGAGGAGGGCGGGTTGAATATGGTGTACCGTGACTTGCAAGCTGCTGCCGAGTAGATTTTTCAGCGCCAACAAGTGGCGAGTAAGAACTTTGCTGAGGCTCTAGGCATTCCCACGGCACTTCCAGGTAGGTCGCAGAAGATGTGCTTGGATGTGGTTTGAGGAGGGCGGGTTGAATATCTTGTATCGTCCAATGGTGTACTGTGACTTGCAAGCTGAAACGGCTCGTCTGTTTAATATTAACCAATATTCACTAATTTTAACTCACTTAGCCTTTCGTTAAGTATAAGGAGGTCGGGTTGAATGTCTTATATCGTCCTATGGTGTACTGTAATTTGGTGATGTGAAGTGGTTGTGCACTGTGGAGGGCGGGGAGAATATCTTGTATCGTCCTATGGTGTACTGTGATTTGGTGTTGTGAAGTGGTTGTTGCACTGTTGAGGGCGGGGAGAATATATCTTGTATCGTCCTAATGGTGTACTGTGCTTTGTTGTTCTGAAGTGGTTGTGTGCTGTGGATATGCTGGTAGGTAGCAGCTTTTATCAGAAAGGATATGGCTGTGTGTGGAAGTGTTGGTTTCTAGGGATATGCCCGTCAGGGTAGTACTAAGCGCTCGCGGCAGCGCGGTGCCGCGCTGCCATTTTGAGCCCCTCTGCGCGTGTCGCGCAGTGTTTTCACCCCCATGTGGGCGCAGCGAGCAGTTTTTGCGTTTTTTGCACTAAGAGCGCTGACCAATTTGGCAAGGAGTAGTACCCTGATGCCTGTATGTGAAAGTGCTTGTAACAAGATATTGGCCCGTATGTGGTAGTGTTTGTGTGCTGTGGATATGCTTGCAGCTTTTATCAGAAAGGATATGGCTGTATGTGGAAGTGCTTGTAACAAGATATTAGCCCGTATGTGGTAGTGTTTGTGTGCTGTGGATATGCTTGCAGCTTTTATCAGAAAGGATATGGCTGTATGTGGAAGTGCTTGTAACAAGATATTAGCCCGTATGTGGTAGTGTTTGTGTGCTGTGGATATGCTTGCGGGTAGCAGCTTTTATCAGAAAGGACATGGCTGTATGTGAAAGTGCTTGTAACAAGATATTAGCCCGTATGTGGTGGTGTTTGTGTGCTGTGGATATGCTTGCGGGTAGCAGCTTTTATCAGAAAGGACATGGCTGTATGTGAAAGTGCTTGTAACAAGATATTAGCCCGTATGTGGTAGTGTTTGTGTGCTGTGGACTTTATGCTTGCGGGTAGCGAGCTTTTATCAGAAACGACATGGCTGTATGTGAAAGTGCTTGTAGCAAGTGGCCGAATTAGCCCGTATGTGGTAGTGTTTGTGTGCTGTGGATATGCTTGCGGGTAGCAGCTTTTATCAGAAAGGACATGGCTGTATGTGAAAGTGCTTGTAACAAGATATTAGCCCGTATGTGGTAGTGTTTGTGTGCTGTGGATATGCTTGCGGGTAGCAGCTTTTATCAGAAAGGACATGGCTGTATGTGAAAGTGCTTGTAGCAAGATATTAGCCCGTATGTGGTAGTGTTTGTGTGCTGTGGATATGCTTGCGGGTAGCAGCTTTTATCAGAAAGGACATGGCTGTATGTGGAAGTGCTTGTAACAAGATATTAGCCCGTATGTGGTAGTGTTTGTGTGCTGTGGATATGCTTGCGGGTAGCAGCTTTTATCAGAAAGGACATGGCTGTATGTGAAAGTGCTTGTAACAAGATATTAGCCCGTATGTGGTAGTGTTTGTGTGCTGTGGATATGCTTGCGGGTAGCAGCTTTTATCAGAAAGGACATGGCTGTATGTGGAAGTGCTTGTAACAAGATATTAGCCCGTTTGTGGTAGTTTTTTGTCAGATAGGATATGGCTGTATGTGCAGGTTTTTGTACTTAGGATATGCCGGTATGTGAAAGTGCTTGCATGAAGAGATTAGCTTGTATGTAGCAGTTTTTTGTCAGAAGGGATATGGCTGTATGTGCAAGTGTTTAAGTTGTGCTTGATTCAAAGGATATGCTTGTATGTAGAAGTGCTTATTACAAGGGGTTTTTATGTGTATGTATGTATGTCAGTCCAAGGGTAGGCCGAATAGGCTAAAGGAACTTGCCCAACCGTTAAATGTGTATATGTTGCATTGTTATATGTGTATATGTTGCATTGTTATATGTGTATATATTGCTTTGTTGTTATATGTGTACATGTTGCATTGTTATATGTGTATATGTTGCATTGTTGTTATATGTGTATATGTTGCATTGTTATATGTGTATATGTTGCATTGTTATATGTGTATATATTGCATTATTGTTATATGTGTATATGTTGCATTGTTATATGTGTATATGTTGCATTGTTGTTAAATGTGTATATGTTGCATTGTTATATGTGTATATGTTGCATTGTTATATGTGTATATATTGCATTGTTGTTATGTGTGTATATATTGCATTGTTGTTCTATGTGTATTTGTTGCATTGTTATATGTGTATATGTTGCATTGTTATATGTGTATATATTGCATTGTTGTTATATGTGTAAATGTTGCATTGTTATATGTGTATATGTTGCATTGTTGTTATATGTGTATATGTTGCATTGTTGTTATATGTGTATATGTTCCATTGTTGTTATATGTGTATATGTTGCATTGTTATATGTGTATATATTGCATTGTTGTTATATGTGTATATGTTGCATTGTTGTTATATGTGTATATGTTGCATTGTTGTTTTATGTGTATATGTTGCATTGTTGTTATATGTGTATGTTGCATTGTTATATGTGTATATATTGCATTGTTGTTATATGTGTATATGTTGCATTGTTTTTTGTTGTCCTCTGTTGGCTAGGTTAAGCTCGAAGCTGCAGGGAGCCATCCACGTACCTAACAAGTTATATGCAGCGTCGCAAGTGAGGCTAAAAAATGGCAGGGCGTCGGGTGGTAACGGAAGGGATTTTGTTATGAGACATTTGGCTTGCGTGTCAGGCTTCGTCTCGGTCGGTCGGTCGGACGGACAAATGGGTAACCCTGGGGGCACCGCCAAAAAATACATTGTCATAGATATCGGAAATATTTCCAGGCTAAATATTTTCTGCCCCTAACTCAATCCTCCCCCAACCTCCTTCCTCCCTCCCCCGTCACCCCCAACCTCCTTCCTCCCACCAAATTCACCATCCCCTTTTGCCTTGCCCGATCATTGCAGAGATCAGCCTTCCAGACCTCAACAATGCTCAGCTGCCAACATGAAACAACTTTAAGGATGGGGCTGTGGACATGGCGGGCCAGGCGGTGTCTCTCTCCTCAGTTCTCTGGACAGCTTGCAAGCTGCAAGCTTGAATGACGTCACTAACGCCGCCTGGGCACCTGGAGGGGCGTTGTTTGCAATCAATAGTGTTGTTGGGGGAGCATGGTCGTCTGTATCTTCCAACTTTGCTGTGTTCGGAGACAACTGGTCACTCAATATATTCTTCTTTGCTGCTATTATCGGAATCACTTACTCCTTGGTAACAGCGCCCAAGTATTAGATGATTTCGTCACGGGGGATGTCTGGCGTGCATGTTCGCTGTCCTCTTCCAACTTTTGCATAATTTAGTGAGCGGTGTGAGAGTGTTATTTGGTGTGTGTATTGTAGCATGAGTGGCAGGTGTGACTGTGAGTGTATCAGTGGAAAGGATATTCGACCAGTATCAAATGTTTTTCTGGCTGAAGAGTAGAGTGGAGTTTTTGCAGAGGCAAGATAGATGTTACTGCTGTTACAGGCGCACTAGGATTGAATTTGGATTGTTACATGGTTCTTCAGCCAGCTCTGGGCTGCTCACCATCTTCCAATTCGAAGTCCCCGCGTGCGAAACCCACGGAAACGAGGGAGTCTACATCCACATTATGTTATGCGGAGGATTCTCAATTTTCTCATTGGGGGGGGGGGGGGGGGGGCTTGATACAAACCTAGACAAGCGGACTAATGTGAGCAAGGCCCAGTTATTATTGGGCTACTGAGCACATGTGGATGACATTGTAAACAGGAAGGAAAGTTCCTGTGCGTGTATTTTACAGTCCAGGGGTAGGCCTAATAGAAACTTGCCTAGCCGTGGCAGGAAGGACTAAGCAGAAAAAGGCATTGATGAACTGAGCCCCAGACAATCGTTTTATCGACGGGGGTCCTGAGTTCGTGCTGCAGTGTCATTTTTATTCTACACGTATCGTTGAATCCTCATCCCACATGGGATGATGGTTTAATTTAGCGTTTATTGTCTCATTTGTAATACAATGTTTAAGGTATCCCCATCCTTCAAAGGAATCAGGATTCGTGACCAGCTTCATGCTCTAGTCTTTATCAACCAATTCAGGTTCAATTTCCAGGTTATAAAAAAAACATCCTCGGAGTATTGTGAAGTACATTCTAACATGCAATGCATTTCATCTTCTCCCACTCGTCTACCATCAACCACCATACCACAGCACCTGCAAATATGAACAGAACGAGAGGAACTCCTAAAATATATGGAATTCGTGCTGATAATAATTGTGGTAGCCTGGCCGACCACCGACGACCACCGACCACTGAGCACCGACCAGCTACCGACCAGGTACCACACACAGGACAACTAGCACCGCCACTGACCCTTGACCCTGAACCCGATCCCGCCGTCATTCAGAATCCGATAAATACCGAAGCCGAATCCCTGGAGGTCAGTCTACGTGAGCTGAGTATACTTAGGTATACGAGGTATTCCTGAATCCTTTCAGTTTTACCTCTCCGTTTACCGGACGCCATCGCCGGCATTTACAAGTGGTTTCTGGAGCCTGGCACACACAGGTTCGATCCTGACCGGAACCATGATTCTGGAAAGCCGACTCCTCATGACAACGTACTGGCTGATGGTGAGATGTAATCCGATGAAGCCCTTGAACGCATTACACGATCTGAAGCCGAGCTACCGACAGCCTCGGTGAACGATCGATCTGGTTTGGACGGACTGGAAATCCGCCTGAACCACGATCTAGTCTAAGGAAGTACCGATACTGATCGGTGCAACCGAGGACGGTTGCTGTGGGTGAGGGGAGTACTTGTAGTAGCCCGATTGTAGTACTGTCGGATTGATAACCGATTGTCGCCTCCGACAGTACATATCCGATGTATATATCACGGGATGAGGATCGATGAGACATCTATCTCTGTGCACCTTTTCCTAATCATCCTGAGTGGTCTAGTGGCCTCTCACAATCATGCTTGCTTGCTGATATTTTCTTTTCTGAGGTTTTGTTGTCAGATGCCTCCCGGTTGTTGCGGGGCGAGCCTCCTCTTAGGGCAACAATGGCCTGTCGATGACAATGTCATGTAATGTAATGTAATGTAATGTAATGTAATGTAATGTAATGTAATGTAATGTAATGTAATGTAATGTAATGTAATGTAATGTAATGTAATGTAATGTAATGTAATGTAATGTAATGTAATGTAATGTAATGTAATGTAATATAATGTAATGTAATGCAATGTAATGTAATGTAATATAATGTAATGCAATGTAATGTAATGCAATGTAATGTAATGTAATGTAATATAATGTAATGTAATGTAATATAATATAATGTAATGCAATGAAATGTAATGTAATGTAATGTGATGTGATGTAATGTGATGTGATGTGATGTAATGTAATGTGATGTGATGTGATGTGATGTGATGTAATGTAATGTAATGTAATGTGATGTAATGTGATGTGATGTGATGTGATGTGATGTGATGTGATGTGATGTGATGTGTAATGTAATGATGTGATGTGATGTGATGTGATGTGAATGTGATGTGATGTGATGTGATGTGATGTGATGTGATGTGATGTGATGTGATGTGATGTGATGTGATGTGATGTAATGTAATGTAATGTAATGTAATGTAATGTAATGTAATGTAATGTAATGTAATGTAATGTAATGTAATGTAATGTAAGGTAAGGTAAGGTAAGGTAAGGTAAGGTAAGGTAAGGTAAGGTAAGGTAAGGTAAGGTAAGGTAAGGTAAGGTAAGGTAAGGTAAGGTAAGGTAAGGTAAGGTAAGGTAAGGTAAGGTAAGGTAAGGTAAGGTAATGTAAGGTAAGGTAAGGTAAGGTAAGGTAAGGTAAGGTAAGGTAAGGTAATGTAAGGTAAGGTAAGGTAAGGTAAGGTAAGGTAAGGTAAGGTAAGGTAAGGTAAGGTAAGGTAAGGTAAGGTAAGGTAAGGTAAGGTAAGGTAAGGTAAGGTAAGGTAAGGTAAGGTAAGGTAAGGTAAGGTAAGGTAAGGTAAGGTAAGGTAAGGTAAGGTAAGGTAAGGTAAGGTAAGGTAAGGTAAGGTAAGGTAAGGTAAGGTAAGGTAAGGTAAGGTAAGGTAAGGTAAGGTAAGGTAAGGTAAGGTAAGGTAAGGTAAGGTAAGGTAAGGTAAGGTAAGGTAAGGTAAGGTAAGGTAAGGTAAGGTAAGGTAAGGTAAGGTAAGGTAAGGTAAGGCAAGGTAATGTAATGTAATGTAAGGTAAGGTAATGTAAGGTAAGGTAAGGTAAGGTAAGGTAAGGTAAGGTAAGGTAAGGTAAGGTAAGGTAAGGTAAGGTAAGGTAAGGTAAGGTAAGGAAAGGTAAGGTAAGGTAAGGTAAGGTAAGGTAAGGTAAGGTAAGGTAAGGTAAGGTAAGGTAAGGTAAGGTAAGGTAAGGTAAGGTAAGGTAAGGTAAGGTAAGGTAAGGTAAGGTTAGGTAAGGTAAGGTTAGGTAAGGTAAGGTTAGGTAAGGTAAGGTACCTGGAATTGGACGTTGAATATGGATACACGGGCCCAGCTAGCTATTTCGCTGCTCGCCGTCTTCGGATGTAGAAGCCATAACAGTCTTCAACTTGAACTAATAGTCTTGAACTTGAACTAATAAAACTAACTTGAACTAATAACTAATAGTCTTGAACTTGAACTAATAAAACTAACTTGAACTAATAACTAATAGTCTTGAACTTGAACTAATAAAACTAACTTGAACTAATAACTAATAGTCTTGAACTTGAACTTGGTTACCTGATTCCAGCCTTCATGGCTTTTCGCCATCTTCGGCAGTAACAGAATTAATTCAAACAAAAGTATTATGATCAAATATACCGTATATTTTATCCAATCTCTTCATACAATCATCGATAAACAAAGGCAATGATATATATTAACCTCGTCTATTCACTTGGACTGGGACTTAATCAAATGGCTCTTGTACTTTCATAACTGTTAGGTTTGTGTTCGGAGTCCTACCTCCTGGGTTGAAGATCCTGTCAAACAAACAGCAATACGCAAGGGATAAGATCTCGTACTTCAGTATGATTATAGTAACAACACTGATACGATTCTGCCCAGACTTGATCAGACCGTCCCGGCGTCCTTAACTCGCGAAGTCGCCTGGTGTCAACGGGCCACCTTCGGTGCGGCACCTTCGGTGTCGGTGTCGGCCCCCACGTCCTAGGGGGCGGGGGGCACGCGTGCCACAGTCAGGTCTACGGTGATAAAACATGTCCACGCACACTCCTTCCCCCCCCGGTTACACAGGATCAGTTTAACACAACGTGCACCTGATCTGCACCCTGACCAGTTCCGCAGGCCTTGCCTCTTGCACTCCTCTTAATTCATTGGTGCAGCACCCTCGCCATGCCGCTGTGCACTCTTTCTTTCCTCCTCTCACTCTGCGAATTTCCGCGAAATATGTAAAACGGCAAAACAACAGACAGCTGCTGGGTACAGAATCACGTAGGTCGGCCACCGACAACCCGTACTTCGGGCTGAAACCAAGCACCTGGACGACATGAGCGTTAGTTGGGAGCCGATTCGCGAGCAGGCCTATGCGCTTGCAGACACCGGGGATGTCCCCTCGGCTTTGGACGTCTTGCATGGGGCCTTACGGGTACTTCAAACTTGAACCCATGGAACTGCCTTAGACCTGGGCATGTCTTTTAACTGTCTGCAGCCCTGTTATTACATTCCGTGCTCGGGAGTGTGTTATACAAGTGGTACCATATACTAGTGGTACCAATGTTTACTCCGCTAGCAGACGGTGAGCAGCCTGAAGGCTGATATACCATAAACAAAAACAAGCTTAACCCATGCTGAACCCAAACAAGCTTAACCCATGTGATGACATTCTGTTCTCAACTAGTCTTTTCCGAGGACCCCCTTTGGACAGCTTCCTTAATCCACGCAGGCTAAGCAGCTGGCTCAGGGAGCTGCCTAGAAGTTGCTGCTCGTAGCCAAACAGAAAAGCTATGGTCATAAGAGGGTCTCATAGGCGATACTCCAGTTAAGCCGACGATCCCATAGGAGATACTCCAGTTCAGCCGAGGGTCTCATAGGAGATACTCCAGTTAAGCCGAGGATCCCATAGGAGATACTCCAGGTCAGCCGAGGATCTCATAGGAGATACTCCAGTTAAACCGAGGGTCCCTTGTACTTCTTGTTCTTTCTACATGTATGAGATACTGCTATATATATGTGTTCTTCATTTTTGTTCATGATGCTCACAATTCCCCCTTCATTGTTGTTCATGATGCTCACAATTCCCCCTTCATTGTTGTTCATGATGCTCACAATTCCCCCTTTATTGTTGTTCATGATGCTCACAATTCCCCCTTCATTGTTGTTCATGACGCTCACAATTCCCCCTTCATTTTTGTTCATGATGCTCACAATTCCCCCTTCATTGTTGTTCATGACGCTCACAATTCCCCATTCATTTTTGTTCATGATGCTCACAATTCCCCCTTCATTGTTGTTCATGACGCTCACAATTCCCCCTTCATTGTTGTTCATGATGCTCACAATTCCCCCTTCATTGTTGTTCATGACGCTCACAATTCCCCCTTCATTGTTGTTCATGACGCTCACAATTCCCCCTTCATTGTTGTTCATGACGCTCACAATTCCCCCTTCATTGTTGTTCATGATGCTCACAATTCCCCCTTCATTGTTGTTCATGATGCTCACAATTCCCCCTTCATTGTTGTTCATGATTCTCACAATTCCCCCTTCATTGTTGTTCATGATGCTCACAATTCCCCCTTCATTGTTGTTCGTGATGCTCACAATTCCCCCTTCATTGTTGTTATGACGCTCACAATTCCCCCTTCATTGTTGTTCATGATGCTCACAATTCCCCCCTCATTGTTGTTCATGATGCTCACAATTCCCCCTTCATTGTTGTTCATGGTGCTCACAATAACCCCTTCATTGTTGTTCATGCCGCTCACAATTCCCCCTTCATTGTTGTTCATGACGCTCACAATTCCCCCTTCATTGTTGTTCATGATGCTCACAATTCCCCCTTCATTGTTGTTCATGACGCTCACAATTCCCCCTTCATTGTTGTTCATGATGCTCACAATTCCCCCTTCATTGTTGTTCATGACGCTCACAATTCCCCCTTCATTGTTGTTCATGATGCTCACAATTCCCCCTTCATTGTTGTTCATGATGCTCACAATTCCTCCTTCATTGTTGTTCATGATGCTCACAATTCCCCCTTCATTGTTGTTCATGATGCTCACAATTCCCCCTGCATTTGTGTTCATGATGCTCACAATTCCCCCTTCATTGTTGTTCATGATGCTCACAATTCCCCCTTCATTTGTGTCCATGATGCTCACAATTCCCCCTTCATTTGTGTTCATGATGCTCACAATTCCCCCTTGACTCCCTCAAGCCGCAGGCTCTTTTGGAGTCCACTAGGGCACGAGGGAAAGGTAATTCTCCTCCTATCCTCCTCCTCCTCCTCCTCCTCCTCCTCCTCCTCCTCCTCCTCACATTATCTCTTCATTTCTCCTCACAGAAGCATGATGGATGCGCTCCGTGGCTAGTGCATCCACAACTTAAAAGCACCAAGCCCCTCATCCTCCTTCTCATTCTCATCGGCATCATGAGTTCTTCATTTCTTCCCGCAGGAGCATGATAGATGCGCTCCGTTGCTGAACCAAAACAAGCTCAACCCATGCTTAACCAAAACAAGCTCAACCCATGCTTAACCAAAACAAGCTTAAGCCATGCTTAACCAAAAGTCTCAGGAGCATGATGGATGCTCTCCGTAGTGGGAGACTCCCCCTCCTCCTCCTCCTCCTCCTCCTGATCTCTTCATTTATTCCCGCGGGAGCATGATGGATGCACTCCATGTGCATCCACAACTTAAAAGCACCAAGTTCCTCCTACTCCTCCTCTTGCTCCTTGGACACTCATAAATCCACATGTACATCCACAACTTAAAAACACCAAGCTTCTCCTCCTCCTCCTCCTCCTCCTCCTCCTCTGCCTCACCCCTCCTAGGGCACTCGTCCTCCTTCTCCTTCTCATTCTCATCGTCATCCTTGTCTCTTCATGTCTACTCTCAGGAGCATGATGGATGCGCTCCGCTGTGGGAGACTCTTGCTCAACTTTACAACGAAGCTGATGAACCTAACAAGTGCTTAGAAGCAGCATCAACTGCTGTTAGAATTGAACCCAAGGTGCGCACTCTTGTATGTGTTGCACACTCTTGTAGGTGTTGTATATATTGTATGTATTAGTCCTTTCTTTTCTTGCCTTTCCTTTCCTTTCTTTTCAAGGTGTGCACTCTTGTAGGTGTTGTACGTGTTGTATGTATTGTATGTATTAGTCCCTTCCTTTCCTTTCCTTCCCCTTCCCTTCCCCTTCCCCTTCCCCTTCCCCTTCCCTTCCCCTTCCCCTTCCCCTTCCCCTTCCCCTTCCCTTCCCCTTCCCCTTCCCTTCCCCTTCCCCTTCCCCTTCCCCTTCCCCTTCCCCTTCCCCTTCCCCTTCCCCTTCCCCTTCCCCTTCCCTTCCCCTTCCCTTCCCCTTCCCCTTCCCCTTCCCCCCCTTCCCCTTCCCCTTCCCCTTCCCCTTCCCTTCCCCTTCCCCTTCCCTTCCCCTTCCCTTCCCTTCCCCTTCCCCTTCCCTTCCCCTTCCCCTTCCCCTCCCTTCCCCTTCCCTTCCCCTTCCCTTCCCCTTCCCCTTCCCCTTCCCCTTCCCCTTCCCCTTCCCTTCCCCTTCCCTTCCCTTCCCCTTCCCCTTCCCCTTCCCCTTCCCCTTCCCCTTCCCCTTCCCCTTCCCTTCCCTTCCCCTTCCCTTCCCCTTCCCCTTCCCATTCCCTTCCCATTCCCATTCCCATTCCCATTCCCATTCCCATTCCATTCCCATTCCCATTCCCATTCCCATTCCCATTCCCATTCCATTCCCATTCCCCTTCCCATTCCCATTCCCATTCCCATTCCCATTCCCATTCCCATTCCCATTCCCATTCCATTCCATTCCCATTCCCATTCCCATTCCCATTCCCATTCCATTCCATTCCATTCCCATTCCCATTCCCATTCCTATTCCCATTCCCATTCCCATTCCCATTCCCATTCCCATTCCCATTCCCATTCCCCTTCCCTTCCCCTTCCCCTTCCCCTTCCCCTTCCCCTTCCCCCCCTTCCCCTTCCCCTTCCCCTTCCCTTCCCCTTCCCCTTCCCCTTCCCCTTCCCCTTCCCCTTCCCCTTCCCCTTCCCCTTCCCCTTCCCCTTCCCCTTCCCTTCCCCTTCCCCTTCCCCTTCCCCTTCCCCTTCCCCTTCCCCTTCCCTTCCCCTTCCCTTCCCCTTCCCCTTCCCCTTCCCCTTCCCCTTCCCTTCCCCTTCCCCTTCCCCTTCCCCTTCCCCTTCCCCTTCCCTCTCCTCTTCCCTTCCCCTTCCCCTTCCCCTCACCCTCACCCTCACCCTTCCCCTTCCCTTTCCCTTCCCCTCCCCTGCCCCTGCCCCTGCCCTCCCCCTTCCCCTGCCCCTCCCCCTTCCCCTTCCCCTTCCCCTTCCCCTTTCTTCCCCCCCTTTTCCCCCTTCCCCTCTCCCCCCCTCCCCCCTTCCCCTCCCCCCCTTCCCCCCTTCCCCCCAACCACCCAACCACCCAACCACCCTTGGGATCAGACTGAACAGTGTTTTGCCTGTCCTATGCCGCATGTCTACAGAGTTGTACTGCCCAAGTGGTGTACGCACGGGCTTGCCGGAATGTTGGACTTCTGAAAGAGAGTGTCGGAGCATACGCGCTAGCTTTGGTAGGTACATGTGGTTGTTTGGTGGTTGGTTGTTGGTTGTTGGTTGGTGGGTGGTAGGTACTGGGAGCTGGCTTTGGTAGGCACATACTGGTGGTTGGTTATTTGTTGGTGGTTGGTTTTTGGTTGTTGGTTGGTTGTTGGTAGGTACTGGGAGCTGGCTTTGGTAGGCACATACTGGTGGTTGGTTAGTTGTTGGTGGTTGGTTGTTGGTTGTTGGTTGGTTGTTGGTAGGTACTGGGAGCTGGCTTTGGTAGGCACATACTGGTGGTTGGTTAGTTGTTGGTGGTTGGTTGTTGGTTGTTGGTTGGTTGTTGGTAGGTACTGGGAGCTGGCTTTGGTAGGCACATACTGGTGGTTGGTTAGTTGTTGGTGGTTGGTTGTTGGTTGTTGGTTGTTTGTTGGTAGGTACTGGGAGCTGGCTTTGGTAGGCACATACTGGTGGTTGGTTAGTCGATGGTGGGTGGTTGGAAGTAGTTACACGCTGACTTCTGTAGGTGCATGTTGTTGGTGGTTGGTTGGTTGGTTGGTTGGTTGGTTGGTCGGTTGGTTGGTTGGTTGATTGGTTGGTTGGATGGATGACACCATCACCCACCCACACTCACACATACACACAGCAACACACACACAGTTTGCATCCTACAGGCTTTACACCCTCCCGACAAGGGTGGTATTGAGAGACTAAGATGCACGAGGCTGTTGATCTGATGGAGCAAGATAAAGACCTCAAAGTCGGTCTGCCCACCCACACCCACACCCACACCCACACCCACAACCACTCACACATACACACACCCACACCCACTCACACATACACACACCAACACCCACTCACACATACACACACCAACACACACGCACACATACACCCACAGACACGCACACTCACACATACACACACTAACACCCTCTTACACATACACACCCACTCACACCCACACCCACACCCACACCCACACCCACACCCACACCCACACCCACACCCACACCCACACCCACACCCACTCCCACACCCACACCCACACCCACACCCACACCCACACCCACACCCACTCACACACCCACACCCACACCCACACCCACACCCACACCCACACCCACACCCACACCTAAACCCACTCACACACCCACACCCACACCCACACCCACACCCACTCACACACCCACAAACCAACACACACTCTGTTTGCATCCTACTGGCTTTACACCCTCCCAACAAGGGGGAAGAAGATGCACGAGGCTCTTGACCTGATTAAGCAAGAGATAGACCTCAAAGTCGGTCTGCCCACCCACACCCACACCCATTCACACATACACACACCAACACGCACTCACACATACACACACAAATACGTACACACACACACACACACACACACACACACACACACACACACACACACAAACACGCAAACCAACACCCACACCCACACCCACTCACACCCACCCACCCACACCCACACATCCACTCACCACCCACACTCACACATACAGACACCAACACACACACCCACGCCCACTCACCCCCCCCCCACACACACACCCCCACTCACACCCACCCACACTCACACATACAGACACCAACACACACACTGTTTGCATCCTACAGGCCTTACACCCTCCCAACAAGGAGGGTACTGAGGAGGAGAGGCGTGAGGCTGTTGAACTGCTGGAGCAAGAAATGGCTATCAGAGTTGGTCTACCGAGTCTTCGCATTGGTCAGAGTTTTGGTGCGTCCCAGTTTTTATCTTCCAGATTTGTGTAGGTCCACTTGTGTAGCAAACTTTGTGACTGCACCGGTGAGGCTGTTGATCTGCTGGAGCAAGAAATGGCTATCAGAGTTGGTCTACCGAGTCTTCGCATTGGTCAGAGTTTTGGTGCGTCCCAGTTTTTATCTTCCAGATTTGTGTAGGTCCACTTGTGTAGCAAACTTTGTGACTGCGCCCGTGAGGCTGTTGATCTGCTGGAGCTAGAAATGGCTATCAGAGTTGGTCTACCGAGTCTTCGCATTGGTCAGAGTTTTGGTGCGTCCCAGTTTTTATCTTCCAGATTTGTGTAGGTCCACTTGTGTAGCAAACTTTGTGACTGCGCCCGTGAGGCTGTTGATCTGCTGGAGCTAGAAATGGCTATCAGAGTTGGTCTACCGAGTCTTCGCATTGGTCAGAGTTTTGGTGCGTCCCAGTTTTTATCTTCCAGATTTGTGTAGGTCCACTTGTGTAGCAAACTTTGTGACTGCGCCCGTGAGGCTGTTGATCTGCTGGAGCTAGAAATGGCTATCAAAGTTGGTCTACCGAGTCTTCGCAATGGTCAGAGTTTTGGTGCGTACCATAGGGTTTGGAGGGAGAGGATAGGGGGGAGTGGGGGGGGGGGGGGGGGGGGGGGGGAACAAGACCCTCACCTTCTCACACATACACACGCCAACAAGCGCACTTGAATTGGTCAGAGTTTTGGTTTGTCCCAGATTTGGTCTTCCAGATTTGTGTAGGTCCAGTTGTTTAGCAAAACTTGTGACTGCGTCCTCCTGTCTGCCGATTCTTCGAATTGGTCAGAGTTTTGGTGCGTCCTGTAGGCTTCGGAGGGAGGGGGATAGGAGGGTGGGTGGGGTGGGTGGGGGGATAGGTGCCAACCGAGTACGCGTGTTGGCGTGTGTATGTGTGAGAAGGTGTGAGTCTTGGTTGGCCCTTCCCCTCCCCCTCCCCTCCCCCTGGCCCTCCCAGGAGGGTGGGTGGGTGGGTGGGTAGGTGCCAACCAAGTGCGCGTGTTGGCGTGTGTATGTGTGAGAAGGTGTGAGTCTTGGTTGGCCCTCCCCCTCCCCCTCCCCCTCCCCCTCCCCCTGGACCTCCCCCCCCCCCCAGGAGGGGGGGTGGGGGGGTGGGGGGTAGGTGTCAACCAAGACCCGCACCCTCTCACACATACACACGCCAACACACACACTCTAATTGGTCAGAGTTTTGGTGTGGCCTATGGGGTTCGGATTGGGGGGGGGGGGGGAGGGGGGGGGGGGGGGGGGGGGGGGGCAACCAACACACACACACACACACATGCACACACACACACTCGCTCACATACACACACTAAAACCCTCACACACTAACACACCAACACCAACACACCCACACACACTCACACATGCACACACTACGACCCACACACACTCACACATTAACACACTAACAGTACCAAACATTGTGACTGCGCCCTCCTGTGCAAAAGCCAGCGTTGGTCAGAGTTTTGGTGGAGTTTTGATATGTAGTATCATCTTATGATATCTTGACCTTGATGCTGCACACTTCAGGTTTTAATACACAACACACAACACACAGCACACATCTCACACAACACGCAACACACACAATGCACAACACAAGTTATGTGAACCTTGATGCTGCACACTTCAGGTTACAACACACAACACACAACGCACAACACACACAACACACAACACACGCAACACAACACACACACCACACACATCACACATCACACACAAATAGGATCCCCGAATGCAGTATCATATGTTGATATCTGAACCTTGATGCTGCACACTTCAGGTTACAACACAACACACACAACACACAATACACAACACGCAACACACAACACACATAACACACAATACACAACACGCAACACACACACAAACAATACACAAATCAAGATATCTGGACCTTGATGCTGCACACTTCAGGTTCTGCTGCCGGACCTAGCTGTGTGTTGTGGGACTCAGGCATTATGATGGTCACGCAACAAACAACACACAACACACACACAATACGCAACACACAAAATACACAACACAACCCAAGATATCAAGACCGTGATGCTGCACACTTCGGGTTACAATAAACAACACACAACACGCAACACACAGCACGCAACACAAACAACACACAACACACAACACACAACACACAGCACACAACACACAACACACAACACACAACACACACTCCAAGCAAATCAAATGGCATTAGGGATTAAGAGGATTAACAAAATATTGTATTATTAGTATTAGTAGTAGTAGTAGTAGTAGTAGTAGTAGTAGTAGTAGTATTATTATTATTTAGATTATTATTATTATTATTACTATTTTTATTTTTTATTTAGAGTATTATTATTTAGATTATTATATTATTATTATTATTATTATTATTATTATTATTATTATTATTATTTATTATTATTATTATTATTATTATATTCTAGCATTAGGGATTAAGAGCTATTTACTTGCCAACAAAATAGTGGATGTCCTGAATGATTTACGCAACTGGGACAGGCATTATAATTTGTTTTATATGTAAACTATGTTGAACCATCTTTTCCGGATTCAGGTTCTGCTGACGGACTTGGCTGTGTGGTGTGGGACTCAGGCATTATGGTGGCGAGGTATTAACATACACAACATGCATCACACACAACTAGGATCTCAGTATCCAATATCATCTATTGATATATGATCCTTGTTGCTGCACACTTCAGGTTACAACACAACACACACAACACACAAAACACACACAACGCACAACACACACACACACACAACACACAACACACAACACACATCTCACACAAATAGGATCCCCGAATGCAGTATCATCTATTGATATCTGAATCTTGATGCTGCACACTTCAGGTTACAACACACAACACACAACGCACAACGCACACAACACACAACACACACAACACAACACACACACAACACAACACACACATCACACACAAATAGGATCCCCGAATGCAGTATCATCTATTGATATCTGATCCTTGATGCTGCACACTTCAGGTTACAACACACAACACACAATACACAACTCAAGATATCTGGACCTTGATGCTGCACACTTCAGGTTCTGCTGCCGGACCTAGCTGTGTAGTGTGGGACTCAGGCATTATGATGGCTAGGTATTTGGTTGACAACTGCTCTTGTGAGTTGGTGGTGGCTGTGAGGGTTTTTGGCGGAGCCCCCTCTTCAAGGGGGCGGGAGGCCCCATGTTTACCCATTTGTCCGTTTGACAAAAAAATTGAAGTTTTACACGTCAGCCAACGCTCGTGTAACTAACTCGCTTCGGTCAGCTCCATTGTTGCCACCTTTCAATCCGTTGCCAACACACTCCGCCAATTTTCCGCGTCGCTTGCGACGCTGCGTAGGACTTGTTGTTGTGTTGTCATGGTGCATTGTGGTTTGGGGGACTATCTGCAACAACGCGACAACTGCTCTGGTGAGTTGGTGGCGCCTGTTAGGGTTGTTGTTGTGTTGTTATGGTTTATTGTGGTTTTAGGGGACTATCTGGCGCAGGGCCTAGCTGCATATATAAATAAATATAAAATAAATAAATAAATAAATATAAAATAAATGTAAAATAAATCAATACTAACGGTCTTCAACATTGAACACATGGATGAGAAGCATAAATTCATTCATTCATTCATAGTACGCCTTATTACGAGGTGTGAGGTTGAGGGGGCCAGCCTGTTTGCTTTCACCGGGGCCAACCACCAATAGGAGGGGGGGGGGGGGGGGGGGGGGGGGGGGGGGGGCTATCACCCCCCTGGATGAGAGTTTTGGGCCTGTTCCATGTGTCTTTTGCAAGCAACAATGGACTTGTTCGTGCAGTGCCTAGCTGCATATTTGTTTTCCTTGTATATATGATTCGTTGTATATATTTTTCTTTGTATACATTATTTTCCTTGTATATATGATTCGTTGTATATATTTTTCTTTGTATACATTATTTTAATTTATATTTCAATATTTGTACTAAACTATTTCAGGCTGTCTATATATACAACGCAAAAAAAAACGCAACGCACAAAATCACAACACTACACACACACACACACACACAAAAATTGATGAACTGAATTCCCTCTGTCGCTGCCAGCTGAGCTCAAGGGCAAACACGTAGTGGAACTTGGCTCCGGAACCGGCATCGTGGGCCTAACTGCGGCTGCCCTGGGAGCCCACGTCCTCCTAACTGATTTACCAGACGCCATTCCATCCCTCAAGCGCAACATCAACAGAAATCGAGAAATCATCACGAGCGCCTCGGGTGCCGCAGTGACTCAAGTGGTTGACTGGCACAGAGATTTTAAGATGCTTGGGGCAATGGGCAAGGAAGAGGGCCACACTACCTTGCATTGGGTTTTGGCTGCTGATCTCGTGTACCAGGTATGACGGATATGACAAACTATCTGACCAAACAAACAAACAAACAAACAAACAAACAAACAAACAAACAAACAAACAAACAAACAACTTCCCACATCGCCTCGACTATATCACCACCACCACCACCACCACCACCACGACCACACACTCACACAGACCACCACCACTTCTGCCTCTACCGCCACCACAACCCACCACCACCATCACCACTTCCACCACCACCACCACCATGACCAGACACTCACACAGACCACCACCACTTCTGCCTCTGCCACCACCACAGCCCACCACCACCATCAACACTACAACCATCACCACCACCACCACTGCCACCACCACCACCTCCACGACCAGACACTCACACGGACCACTACCACTTCTGCCTCTGCCATCACCATTACCACCACCACCACTACAAACACTCCCACTACCACCACCACCACCATCTCCACCACCACCTCCACCACCACCTCCACCACCACCTCCACCACCACCACCACCAACACCATGTACTCTCCCCAGGTCTCTCATGCACCTATGGTGGCCGCCCTTCTAGGTTTCTTAGCAGAGCAACACCCCCACAGCCGCATCCTCCTAGCTCACAAACATCACCAACACCAACAACACCAACAACACCAACACCAAAAACACCAATAATGCCACCACCACCACCACCAACAACAACGCCAACATTTCCAACACAACCACTACAACCACTCCCACTACCACCACCACCATCACCATTGCCTCCACCTCCACCCCCACCACCCCCATCACCACCATCACTTCCACCACCACCCCCATCACCACCACCATGTACTCTCCTCAGGTCTCCCAAGCACCTATTGTGGCCGCCCTTCTAGGTTTATTAGCAGAGCAGCAACCCCACAGCCGCATCCTACTAGCTCACAAGCCTCACCAACACCAAAACCAACACCACCAACACCAACACCACCACCATCACCACCACCATGTACTCTCCCCAGGTCTCCCAAGCACCTATTGTCGCCGCCCTTCTAGGTTTCTTAGCAGAGCAACATCCCCACAGCCGCATCCTCCTAGCTCACAAGCATCGTCAGGACTGTGTTGATGAAGCCCTGATGGCGGCCTTTCAACAGCATGGCCTTGAAGCCAAGCCAATTTTGGATGAGAAGGGGTCTGCCTGGCACCAGATGTCAGCTAGCATTTCCATTTATGAGCTCAAACATACCACCTGATGGCTTTCTTTCAACAGCATGGACTTGAAGCCAAGCCAATTTTGGATGAGAAGGGGGCTGCCTGGCACCAGATGTCAGCTAGCATTTCCATTTATGAGCTCAAACATACCACCTGATGGCTTTCTTTCAACAGCATGGACTTGAAGCCAAGCCAATTTTGGATGAGAAGGGGGCTGCCTGGCACCAGATGTCAGCTAGCATTTCCATTTATGAGCTCAAACATACCACCTGATGGCTTTCTTTCAACAGCATGGACTTGAAGCCAAGCCAATTTTGGATGAGAAGGGGGCTGTCTGGCACCAGATGTCAGCTAGCATTTCCATTTATAGACTCAAACACGCCACCTGATGGCGGCCTTCCAACTGTCCAACACCATGGATTTGAGGCCTAGCCAATTTCGGAAGAGAAGGGGGCTGCATGGCACCAGATGTCAGCTACCATTTCCATTTTTGAGCTCAAACACGCCACCTTGTGTAGCGATGGCGGCCTTTCAACAGCATGGACTTGGAGCCAAGCCAATTTCGAATGAGAAGGGGGTACCTGGCACCGGATGTCAGCTAGCATTTCCATTTATGAGCTCAATCACACCACCTTATGGCTTGCTTTCAACAGCATGGCCTTGAAGCCAAGCCAATTTTGGCTGAGAAGGGGGCTACCTGTCAGTTTCTGCCAGCTAACATTTCAATTTTTGAACTCAAACACGCCACCTGATGGCGGCCTTCCAACTGTCCAACAGCATGGCCTTGAAGCCAAGCCAATTTTGGCTGAGAAGGGGGCTACCTGTCAGTTTCTGCCAGCTAACATTTCCATTTATGAACTCAAACACGCCACCTGATGGCGGCCTTCCAACTGTCCAACAGCATGGCCTTGAAGCCAAGCCAATTTTGGCTGAGAAGGGGGCTACCTGTCAGTTTCTGCCAGCTAACATTTCCATTTATGAACTCAAACACGCCACCTGATGGCGGCCTTCCAACTGCACGGTGTAGAAGCCAAGCCAATTCCGGATGAGAAAGGGGCTACCTGGCACCAGATGTCAGGTAGCATTACCATTTTTGAGCTTAAACACACCTCCTGATGGCTGTCTTTCAACAGCATGGACTTGAAGCCAATCCAATTTCGGATGAGAAGGGGGCTACCCGGCACCAGATGTCAGCTAGCATTTGTATTTATGAGCTCACACACACCACATGATGCCTGACTTTCAACAGCATGGACTCGAAGCCAAGCCAATTTTGGCTGAGAAGGGGGCTACCTGTCGACAGATGTCAACCTGGCAACAGGGGCAGGACAGCAGCACAACCTGCCACAACCAGGGTACTTCAGGAGGACCCCCAGCTCTGCTGCCTGGGACGCAACCAATTGTATAGCCCGCGTCCTGCGACGCAACGGACCCTTTCTTCTGGTCAATGGACCCTCCCAACGTTGCATCCTGCAAGGCAACGGAACCTTCGACGTTGCGTCTGCGGCGGAGGACGCAGCGTCCTGAACAACCCTGCTGCCAACTGTGAATTTTAACGGAATTTGTAGAGAGAGGATATTGTTATATACTCAGCAAAAATCAATGCCGAGACTGAACAGTGCCGGGGCAACTGGGATGGACAGTTTTATTACAGGAGGGTTAGGCAACATACCAGGGCAATTCAAAGCGTGCGCTTTTGAGCGTTGTCTTTTTCACCCCATCTGCGCTTTAAGCGCAGTTTTTTGCAACTCCCTGTGGGCGCAGCAAGCAATTTTTGTGTTTTTTGCACTACGGAGCGCAGTTTTTTTGTTTTCAAGTGCGCTAAAGCGCTGGCCAATTTGGCAATTTGAAGTACCCTGCAACATACACCTCAGAACCTGGTCCAGGAGGTAACCTCCCAAAAGCGTAAGAAAAGGCAAGTTAAAAAGCTTAACAAAAAAAGCAAAGCGAACTACTTAGGTATGGAGAAAAATAGCGAGATAAGAGTATATTGTAGAAGGGCTAAGAGTTGCCGCGGCCTAATTAGCGAGATTCCAAAAGAAGAAGTAACAGGACAAAATGCACAGAATATCCACCTGAAAAACAAGGAGAGAGGCATAGGGCTCTTGAATGGCAAACATTTTAAGTTTTTTTTGCGTTCTAACTGGTTATAATGTACTTATTTGCATGCATCACCATCGAAGCATGGTCCGACGAGAACAGGTTCCCTCTACCGAACTGATCCGATATCCCGATCTCCTGTGCTAATCACACGGCCATATTTTTGCTGTTCGACGCCCTCCCTACAGCCTACCCTCAGCCTGGTAACCCTGCGATTATCGCTCTGCACCCTCCTTCGTGGAGCGATTGTTTGGCGATCAGGATGGAGAAGCCACGCAGCTGCGGTAGGGACCAACCAACAAAGCTACCAGGCGGCTACCCGCAAAGAAAGCTCCGAAGCTTTATGTGCCTTGACTCGTCACGAGTCCCCAGTCTTGCAGCCACGGCCCAACTGACTACGTTGCTCAGTTCCCGTTGTATGTATGTATGTATGTATGTATGTATGTATGTATGTATGATACAGTCCAGGGGTAGGCCAAATAGGCTAAAGGGACTTGCCCAACCGTATAGGAAGGGCTTAAAAAGAACAAGCACTGATGAACTGAGCCCCAAACAATCGTTTAAACGACGGGGGCCCTGAGTTCGTGCTACAGTGATAATTAAATTATACATTTTTAATAATAACCCGTTGTACGTTGATGATTATACCACCACATTACATTTTATTGGGGGGTGCCAAGACTGTAAGGTTTTGACACATATTTCAAATTGTCGACAACCACGGAGGTCGGAATACGGTATTCCGAATACCGGGACTCGGGAGTTGAGCTGTGCACTCAGCCCCCCTCACGTCGTCTAATTGACTCTGTAACGTACATACCAGGTTATAACATGTTTAACTGGGTGCAGATAGACAGACGTAGGGCAATTAGTAGCCTTGCCACTTTGCCCCAAGGAAAGAAATGGCCGGCGTGGGCAGCGTTATGGCCCGCTAAGGGGACTGGGCGGGGACACACTGGGCACGGTTGGGCAAGTCCCTTTAGCCTATTGGGCCTACCCCTGGACTGCCACATACATGTACACATGGGTGGATTCCTACTGAGCTTAACTCGAATTGAGGGGAGCAGGATCCTGCCTGCCTGGAGTTGAGGTAAGGGGGAGGTAGGGGGCGGGGGGGGGGGGAGGGGGGGGGGCGGTGTAACCAGGCAAAAGCCCGACATTGTTTTGACAAAGTGCGGTTTCAAAAAAATGCCCTCAAAATTGCATCGGAAGAGTAAAACAGAAGTCCGGTTTTGCAAGCACATTTCTGACAGGCCATTGTCCTACCCTGACAATGTGAATATGTGATGCCTGGTTACACATTACCCCCCCCCCCCCCCCCCCCTACTTAAACCCTAAACCCCTCCCCCGCCCTCCAACTCCAGGTAGGCACAGGATCAGGGGAGCAAGACTTTGGAGCCGGGTAACCATGGAGCCGGGTCGAATCAGATACTCATGAGCGTGTGGGGATGGGTCTGTATGGGTCGTTAAGTACGGATAACCGACGAACCATCCCGTATTCCAGTCCAGTGTGTATAATACAATGTGAATTGCGTTCTGGATGGTCGGCCACGTATGAAACTTCGAAACATCCGAAGGGCCCAACCGAAAATTACCGACTCATGTAATATCAGGGCCCGCCGTCGGCTGTTCGCCGCATCGGCTGTTCAGAAGGAGTGACCGACGTGCCAGCCCATATTATCATACTAGGTCGTGCACCGCCACCTCATCAACATTTATTTGCCGGCTCCAGGCGCAGGCGCTTGAGAAGTGGGGAGCAAGGGGGGAGATACTCGCGACCTCGGAACTTTGAAAAATATATGCCTAGTGATGCGGACAGCTTCCTTTCTGCCATGCACAATTCTGCTGCCGAAGCCGACGCTGGCCAGCGCGCAGATAAGCACATGCAATACTACAACGGACCATCTACCCATCCAGTCCGATGGGAATCCACCCAAAATCCTAAGTAGGCTGAGCGGAGACCCGCAGAGGCCGAGGGCCCTCGTGAGGGTGAGGGTGAAATCTAGCAGGGGCAGGGCCCCCCTCCCCCCCGCCCCCGCTGCTCAGGCGTCTGCGCCTGCAGCTACCAGGCGGTTTCTTGAGCTGCCGGTCATTTGGTCTCGCGCTTTGCCAGCGCCAGCGCCATCCCCCTCTCCTCCCAAACCCCGGTCACGTGACAGACGGCCCATTGGCAGACGGCCCTTTCTTGACATGACATGAGGACCCCCGCTAAACTGGACCTCGAACTGTCAAACAGATATATTAAGAAGATTCCCTCCTCCATCTCCCATATACTTATTTTCCCACCTCCGCCCAAGCCCCAAGATCAAGTAAGTTGCGTGCACAGGAAATTATGGTGGACAACAAGATTGCAGCCTCTGAAGGAACTGGAATGGCGTCCAAGTTTCCATCCATCAAAGGCGAGGGCCCGCTGCACATCAGCAGCTACGTCGATTTGTGGTCCATGATTACAGGAGCCAAGGGCCCCACTGGGTTCAACAACCGCAGCACCGCCGAGCAGGTAAGAGCATTCTCGCTGTTGAGACCGATGGAGACGTCATCAGTCCACGTCAAAACTTCATCGGCGATGTCAAAACCGCACCGGATGTCATGGCTTTCTTGACTACGAACTTGACCTTGAATGAGACGCCCCAGCCTTCAAGCTGCTCGCCATCCTCTGAAGTTTCATCGGCATTCGTCAGAGCATGAGATTATTCACCCCTTGGAGCAGGACAACCTGCTACTTGTCTAACTTGACATCTCGAGTATGTCTTTTCGATACGTCCCCTCGCCCCCTCGGTCTAGTTCTGTCTCACCCCTTTCAAAGCCCTGGGAACCCTTCTATGCACAATCCTCCTACGGCAGCCTGCACCTGTTCAGGTTGCTAAACAGGCGAGCAGGGTGTTCAACACCTACATGTTCAACCAATGATGTACATAAACAGGTGTTTAACATCCTGAACACCTATTTAACATCCTGAACATGGTGCTGGCTGCGGTTGGGATGCAACCAAAGAATCAACTGATGGCTCTGTCGTGATTCACTAATGACCTAATAATCTCACCCACCATTGACCCCATGACCTGCATGCCATGGGGTCAATGGTGGGTGAGATTTTACCTGACCTTGCTGGAACCGCAGAAATAGCAAGTACCATACGTCTTGCCAGGGTGAGTAGTGGTCTTGTCCATGCACAGAGAGCAGAGTATATCAGGGTACTACTCCTTGCCTAATTGGTCAGCGCTTAAAGCGCACAAACGTCAAATTTGTCAGCGCTATTTAGTGCAAAAAGTGCAAAAACTGCGCGCTTGAAAAACTGCGAGGGGCTCAAAAAGGCTTTCAGCATTCTGTTTGCGGAATAGAACGACAGGAAAGAGAGGCATTGATGCAAAACTACAGGATGAGTTGCTAGAGGAGAGGCGCTTCAAAAAGAGGTGCTGTCACTGAGGATTGAGATGAGGGTCTAGGGTCAGACAGACAAAAGACACAGGTGAAATGACAGTATGCAGTAAGACAGCTAACTCTTGCTCAAAATCTGCAGGCTGACTGAACATGGATAGTATAGACACTTCCACATCATTATCCTCAGTACATAGCACGCTCACAAGGGCTTATGCAGTTATAAGACAGGTCCAGGTGGCAGGCTAGTGTAACCAGGTCCAGGTGGCAGGCTAGTGTAACCAGGTCCAGGTGGCAGGTTAGTGTAACCAGCAGGTCCAGGTAGCAGGTTAGTGTAACCAGGTCCAGGTGGCAGGCTAGTGTAACCAGGTCCAGGTGGCAGGTTAGCGTAACCAGGTCCAGGTGGCAGGTTAGTGTAACCAGGTCCAGGTGGCAGGTTAGTGTAACCAGGTCCAGGTGGCAGGTTAGTGTAACCAGGTCCAGGTGGCAGGTTAGTGTAACCAGGTCCAGGTGGCAGGTTAGTGTAACCAGGTCCAGGTGGCAGGTTAGTGTAACCAGGTCCAGGTGGCAGGTCAGTGTAACCAGGTCCAGGTGGCAGGTTAGTGTAACCAGGTCCAGGTGGCAGGTTAGTGTAACCAGGTCCAGGTGGCAGGTTAGTAAATATGCTGGTGTACAACAGCTTGTATCAAATGCGCTGTGGGCAGTTTTTTTCAAGTTGTCTCCTGATATGCCCAGTGATATGTTTTCAAATCTGAAAGTGTTTTTTGTTTCTAGCTTCATGATATAAGGCCTCCTCGCTCTGTGGACAACGTTTGATCTTTTCATAGCTTTGTGTAGCTTTTTAGGGCCATTTAGGTCAATTTCCCCCCCCTTTTTCTTATTCTTTTTTTAGCAATAATTTCACTAAAATGGGGTCAAAACTAGCGATCGCTATATTTAGTGGGAAAGAAATCCCTGGACAAGCCCATCCACACGATGTGAGAGAATGGCTAGATGGTGTGGTCTAGTAGGCCACGCCCTGGTAAAATAACAATGAACATCTTCCGGTTGTGGTCGCTTGAAAAGGGTAAGTCGCCAGTTGATTTACTGGTTGTTGGGCCCAAGCAAGGGTCTAACTGTCATGGTTATTTTACCAGTGAGGAAGTGGTGTAATAACAACAAACATCTACCGGCCGTGGTCGCTGTTAAAGGGTAAGCCGCCAGTTGGTTTACCCTTTGTTGTTGTTGTTGTTGTTGTTGTTACATTACATGACTTTACATTACATTACATTACATGTTAAAGTCTACTTGACACCGCGAGGGTGTATGAGACTCTGTGCTTTACACAAAAAGAAAAAGCACCCACAAAGCAAAAAAAACCATGTTGTTGTGATTAGGCCAAAACAAGGGTCTGATTGACGTGATTATTTTACCAATGGTGGTCTGGTAGGCCACGCCACAAAGGTGGTTTGAAGGAAATCGCGGAGCACTGTTGGGTTGGCTTGGGTTGAGGGATGGAGATCACTAAGCACTGTCCTTTTGGAGCTATGTGTGGCAGCTTCTAGGCAGCTCCTTTCACCCACTGTATGTAGGGCCAAACCTGAAGCTAGCTAGTGCGTCTGATAGCTGGCTTGACAGGCAATCCAATAATGCAGCTGTAATCTTTGGGCATGACTCAGCCGCTGGCTAATGGAGCTGAGTGGAAGCTGCTACGTGTACGTCAAAAAAAATAGCAGTGTCATGCAGGCTGGTCCTTGTATCAAAGTTGCTTAAAGGGATAATTGAAGGGAGCAATTGTATGGACGGTGTTTAAAGGGAGAATCAAATTGTTCCAGAGCTTTTTTTCTCTCCGGATGCATGTATACAACCCGCTATACCACTGGAGGGTACTGGACTGTAAGAGTATATAGATTACTTACCCCAATAATTGATCATGTGCAGGTTGTATGTTTGTGTATGTATATATATGTGTATGTATATATGTGTGTATGTGTGTATGTATGTGTATGAATGTATGTATGTATGTGTGCGTGCGCATGTATGTGTGTGTTGTGTGTATGAATGTATGTTTGTATGTATGTGTGTGTGTATATACAGCTGAATGTATTTATGTATTTGAGCACCTTGATGTGTATGTAGTTTAGCACCTTGGGCGCATACCTGCTTCGTTCTTTCTGCTTGTTTCACTGCCTTATCTTGCTTACAACCTTCCACCTAAATGTATTTGACAGTCTAGGGGTAGCCAAATAGGCTAAAGGGACTTGCCCAATCTTAAAGACAGGACAAGCAGTTTAAAAACAAGCAAAAGTGAACTGAACCCCAAAGTCAGCTGGAGTTGGTTTGTATGTGTGTATTTATGTATGTATGTATGTATATGTGTATATATGTATGTATGTTTGTATGTATGTATGTATGTTTGTTACCGTCCAAGGGTAGACCAAATTGGCCAGCGCTTTCGCGCACTTGAAAAACAAAAAACTGCGCTTTGTAATGCAAATTGCGCAAAAAATGCTTGCTGCGCATACAGGGGGGTGCAAAAAACTGCGCAAAAGGCGCAGTGGGGCTCAAAAAGGCTGCGCGCCAGCGCGCAAAAGCGCGCGCTTGGAAGTACCCTGCCGTGAATGAAGGGTTAGGTGGATGTACTGTTCACAAAAAACAACAAGCTATGTTGAACTGAAGCTCAACAAACACATTGTAAATGTGCTGGTTATCAAGGGATGGAATGGAGAGGGGCAGGTTGCCATCGTAACTGGATGTGCCACAGGCGACTTGCCCAATCTTGAAGACAGGACATGCAGTTAAAACAACAAGCTATGTTGAACCGAAGCCCAACAAATGGTTCATGTGCAGGTTATCAAGGGATGGCATGGAGAGGTAATGGTTGCCGTCGTTACTGGATGTGCCACAGGCGACTTGCCCAATCTTGAAGACAGAACATGCAGTTAAAACAACAAACTATGTTGAACGGAAGCCCCCCAAATGGTTCATGTGCAGGTTATTGAGGGATGGAATGGAGAGGGAATGGTTGCCATCGTTACTGGATGCGCCGCAGGCCACTTTCCCAATCTTGAAGACAGGACATGCAGTTAAAACAACAAGCTATGTTGAACTGAAGCCCAACAAATGGTTCATGTGCAGGTTATTGAGGGATGGAATGGAGAGGGGAAGGTTGCCATCGTAACTGGATGCGCCACAGGCATCGGTAAGTAGGGACCGATGGTCATGGTCAACTGCGATGGTAGCTTGTCCAGTTGAGGTGGTAGACCGTTCTCTGCCCGCGTACGATGGGTTCCCTTAATACCACTCCCCACCAGGCGTTCTCATTAATTTAGGGACCGGCATATCATATAATGTAGACCTAAGGCGAGTATGATATCATATGACATTGTATATAAATGGTAACTTTAGCCCTGTCAGACTGCTGGCATCATATGAAATCATATGATGACATGATATCATTTGATATCATATCATACTGTCGTTCCCTGATGATGACGCATGGATGCCTTTCCTCCCTGTCAGTTACAATGTCATGTAACTGGTTCAATTCTTTAAAACAAATCAGATGTCATCCATCCCTGCAGGCTTTGAATCTGTTAAGGAAAGAAGTGCTTGCCTTGTGTCAGCTATGGCCTGCCAATTAGAATGTCATGTAACTGGTTCAATTCCTTAAAAAAAAACTGATGCCTCCATCCCTGCAGGCTTTGAGTATTCCCAGGTGCTATCGGAGAAGGGATGTGCTAGGCAAATACTATACTGTACTGTACTGTACTGTACTGTACTGTACTGTACACTTACAGACATAGATGTTGATGGAGTGTCGTTGGAGTATTGATGGAGAGTTGATGGAGTATTGGTGGAGTGTTGATGGAGTATTGATGCCTTCCTTCTCTCAGAGATTATTTCCCTCTACCTATCCCGATCGCTACCCGAGACCCTGTTATTGCCGAAACGTTCTCTACCTGAGACCCTCGACCACCCCAGCTCTGGTGGGGCGCTGCCCCCAGATTATCCCGAGGCGGCCCTACTGAAGCTACCAGGACTCTGTCCCTGGAGGAGACCTAGACCCATGAAGATACCTGGTACTCCACTTTCTGATCCGAAAAACACCTCTGCTCTCCCTGCAGGCTTTGAATCTGTCAAGGTGCTGTCAGAGAAGGGATGTGAGGTGGTTGTGACTGCTCGCAGCGTGGATAAGGCTAAGGCTACGGTTGAGAAAATAAAAGCGCTTGTGCCCAGCGCAAAGCTGATCCCTATGGCGTTGGATATTGGAAACTTTGCCTCTGTCAAGGAGTTCGCTGCTGCTTTCCTCGCCACTGGCAAGCTCCTGAACATATTGTTGTGCAGTGCTGTAAGTGCCCCCCCACCCCCCCCAGCCCCCACCCCACCCACACCCACACACTCTCACACACACACACACACACACACACACACACACACAACTCCGCGTCCTGTCAAGGAGTTTTGCTGCTGCTTTTTCTGGCCACTGGCATGCATGCTGTTTGTATGTATGTGTGTGTTGTATGTGTGTGTGTGAGTGTGTTGTATGTGTGTGTGTGTGTTGCATGCTGTTTGTATGTATGTGTGTGTTGTATGTGTGTGTGTGTGTGTGTGTGTGTATGTGTGTGTGTGTGTGTTGCATGCTGTTTGTATTATGTGTTGTTGTATGTGTGTGTGTGAGTGTGCTGTATGTGTGTGTGTTGCATGCTGTTTGTATGTATGTGTGTGTTGTATTGTGTGTGTGTGTTGTGTATGTGTGTGTGTGTGTTGCATGCTGTTTGTATGTATGTGTGTGGTACTGTGTTGTAGTGTGTGTATGTGTGTGTGTGTGTTGCTGTGTTTGCATGCTGTTTGTATGATGTGTGTTGTGATGTATGTGTGTGTGTGTTGCATGCTGTTTGTATGTATGTGTGTGTTGTATGTGTGTGTGTGAGTGTGCCTTGTAGTGTGTGTGTGTGTTGCATGCTGTTTGTATGTATGTGTGTGTTGTATGTGTGTGTGTGAGTGTGTTGTATGTGTGTGTGTGTGTTGCTTGCTGTTTGTATGTATGTAGTTGTGTGGTGTGTGAGTGTGTGTGTATGTGTCGTGTGTGTTACCATGCCAGTTTGTTGCATGCTGTTGTATGTATGCTGTGTGTGTGAGTGTGTTGTATGTGTGTGTGTGTTGTATGCAATGCTGTTTGTATGTATGTGTGTGTTGTAATGTGTGTGTGTGAGTGTGTTGTAGTGTGTGTGTGTGTTGCATGCTGTTTGTATGTATGTGTGTGTTGTATGTTTTTTTTTTTTTGTGTGTGTGATGTCTCTGTGTGTGTGTTGTATGTGTGTGTGTGTGTGTGTTGCATGCTGTTTGTATGTATGTCGTGTGTTGTGTGTGTGTGTATGTGTGTCATGTATGTGTGTGTAATGAGTGTGTGCATGTGTGTGTGTGTGCTGTAGTATGTGTGTGTATTGAGTGTGTGTAGTGTGTTGTATGTGTGTGTTACATTTGCTGTTTGTATGTATGTGTGTGTTGTATTGTGCCACTCCACCCAATGTGTGAGTTGTGTTGTATGTGTGTGTGTGTGTGTTGCATGCCGTTTGTATGTATGTGTGTGTTGTATGTGTGTGTGTGAGTGTGTTGCATGTGTTGTGTGTGTTGGCATGCTGTTTGTATGTATGTTGTGTTGTATGTGTTGTGTGTGAGCTGTGCTTTGTTGTGTGTGATGTGTGTTGTTGTGTGTTGTATGTGTGTGTGTGTTGTATGTGTCGTGTATGTGCTGTTGATATGTGTGTGTGTGTGCATTCTGTTGCCGATGCTGTTTGTATGTATGTGTGTGTATGTGGTGAGTGTGATGTTGTATGGTGTGTGTGTGAGTTGTTGCATGCCTGTTTGTATCGTATGTGTGTGTTATATGTGTGTGTGACAGTTGTATGTGTGTGTGTGTGAGTGTGTTTGTGATGTGTGTGTGTGTGTGTGTGTTGCATGCCTGTTTGTTGTTGTGTTGATTGTCATGTGTGTGTGTGTAGAGGTGTTGTATGTATGTTCCTGATATGTGTCGTGTGTGTGTTGCATGGTGTTGTGTTGTATGTGGATGTGTGAGTGTGCCAGGTATGTTGTGTTGCATGCTGTTTTGTATGTATTGCCATGGTGTTGTATGTGTGTGTGTGTGAGTGGTGTTGTATGTGTGGTGTACCAATGTGTTGCATGCCTGTTTGTATGTATGTGTGCTGTTTGTATGTGTCGTGCTGTGAGGTGATTGTATTGTGTGTGTTAGGTGTGCTTTGCATCTCGCTTTGTAGTGAATTATGTGCGCATCGTCGTTCCTGTATGCTGCTTGTGCTCGTGCACGCGGTGTCAGATCAGACGTGTCATCAGGGGTGCTGTGACCGCAGAACAGTGTTGCATGCCTGCTAATGTATTCATGTCCAAGTGTGTGTGAATGTTTGAGTGCTGTTGCTATGTAGTCGTGCAGGTGCTTACCATGCTGTGTTGCTCACTGCTATGTGTCGAATGTGCTCAACACCATGTTTGTGATGTGTGACAGATGTGTTGGCATCAATGTGTAGTGCTGAGTGCCATTGCCTGTTTTGTATACGCGCATAGGTGTGTGTATGTATGCGTGATGATGCTGTGAGTACTGACTGTAACCTAAACTGTATGCTGTAGTCGTGCTGTGTAATTGCATGTCGCTTCCTGCTATAGTATGCTGATGGTAATGTATGTGCTCGTTGTGTGAGTCCGCACTGATTGATGCCACACCTGTGCTGTGTGTTGTGTGCATCTGTTTGTTATTATGTGTGTGTTAGTAATGTGTGTGTGTTGAGTGTGTTGTATGGTGTGTGTTGTTGTGGTTGCATGCTGAGTGTTTATGTATGTGTGTTGTGTGTGAGTGTGTTGGGTAACCTGTGTGTGTGTGTTACATGCCTGTTTGTATCATGATGTGTCGTGTTGTATGTTGTGTTGTTGAATGTGTTGTATGTGTGTCGTGTGGTTGCATACGTGGTTTTGTATGTATGTGTGTTTGTAGTGTGTGTGTGAGTGGTTGTTATGTGTGTGTGTGTGTTGCATCTGTTGGTTTATGTATTGTGTGTTTTGTGTTGTGGGAGTGTGTTGTATGTTGTGTGTGTGGTTGCATGCTGTGTTAGGAAGTATGTGTAGTGTGTGAGTGTGTTCGTATTGGGTTGTGTTGTTGCATGCGTTTGTAAGTGTATGTGCTGGTTTGGTATGTGGTGTGTGTGAGTGTGTTTGTAATGTGTTGTGTGTGTGTGTGTGGTTGCACTGCCGTTTGTATGATGTGTTGTTTGTAATGTGTGTGGTGTGAGTGTGTTGCATGTGTGTGTGTGTTGCATGATGTTGTCATGTAAGTGTGTGTTTGTATGTGTAGTCGGTGTGGAGTGTGTTGTATGTGTTGTGTGTGTGCAATGCTGTTGTATGTTAGATGTGTGTGTTTATGTGTGTGTGTGAAGTTGTGTTGTATGTGTGTTGTCTTGCATGCCTGTTTGTATGTATTGTGTTTGTAGTGTGAGTGTGGATGGTTATGTGTTGTAGTGCATGCTTTGTTATTGATGTGTGTGATTGTAGTTGTGGTTGTGTGATGTGCGTTGTGAGTTGTGTCGAGTGTGTTGTTTGTCAAATGCGTTGTCATGTTGTTGTTGTCTGTATTGTTGTGGGTGATGTGGATGTGTGGTTGTGTGTTCTTGTGCATGCTGTTTGCGCTATTATGTGTGTGTGATTGTTGAGTGTGCTGTATTGTGGTGTGTTGCCAATGCTTTTTGTATGTATGTGTGTGTTTGATGTGTGGTGGTAGTGTGTTGTGATGTTGTGTGGTGTGCATGCTGTTGTATGTATGTGTGTGTTGTATGTGTTGTGCTGATTGTGGTGTATGTGTGTGTGTTGTGGTTGCAGTTCTGTTGTAATTATTTGGTTGTTATGTGTTGTGTGAGTGTTTGTTGGTGGTGGTGGTGTTGGCATGCTGTATGTATGTCTGTGTTGTGTGTGAGTGTGTTGTTATGTGTGCTGTGTGTTCACGATTCTGTTTGTATTTGTGTGTGTTTGATGTGTGTGTGTGAGTGTGGTTGTATGTGTTGTGGTGTTGCATGCTGTTTGGTATGTATGTGTGTTTGTATGTGTGTTTGTGAGTGTGTTGTAGTGGTGTGTGGTGTGTTGCATGCTGTTTGTATGTAGTTGTGTTGTAATGTGTGTGTGTGAAGTGTGTTGTATGTGTGTGCTGTGTGTGTGCATGCTTTTGTATGTAATGTGGTGTGTGTGGTGTGTTGGTATGTGGTGGTTGTGTGTTGCATGCTGGTTTGTATGTATGTGTGTGTTCGATGTGTGTGTTATGTGTTGTATTGGTTGTGTCGTTGTTGTGTGTTAGCATGCCGTTTGTATGTATGTGTGAGTTGTAATTGTGTGTTGAGTGTGTTGCTGTGTGTGTGTGTTGCATGTGCTGTTTGTATGTATGTGTGGTGTTTTAATGTGTGTGTGTGAGTGTTTTGTATTGTGTGTGTGTGTGTGCAGCGTTTGTATGTAGTGTGTGTTGTATGTGGTGTGTGTGTGTTGCGATGCTGTTTGATGTATGTGGTGTTGTATTGTGGTGTGTGAGTGTGTGATGTTGTGTGGTGTTGTATCTGTTTGTAATGCTATGTGTGTGAGTGTGTTGTTGTGTGTGTGTGGTGGCATGCTGTTGTATGTAGTGTGTGTTTGTATGTGTGTGTGTGGAGTGTGTTTATAGTGTGTGTGTGTTGCATGCTGTTTTGTGAATGTATGTGGTGTGCTGTATGTGTGTAGTTGTGAGTGTGTTGTTGTGTGTGTGTGTGTTGAATGCGTTTGTTATGTATGATGGTGTGTTGTATGGTGTGGTCTGTGTGAGGTGTGTATTGTGTGTGTGTGTTCATGCTGTTGTAATGTAGTGTGTGTTTGTATGTGTTGTTGAGTTGTTTGTATGTGTGTGTGTGTGTGCATGCTGTTTGTTGGTTATTTGTGTGTGAGTGGTGTTTGTTTGTGTTGTGTTAATGCTGTTGTAGTATGTGGTGTGTTATATAGTTGCGAGTGTGTTGTACATGTGTGTTGTGTGTTGCATGCTGTTTGTAGTTGTGTGTTTGTATTGTGTGTGTGAGTGTGTATGTGTGTGTGATGTTCAGTGCTGCTTGTATGTATATGTGTTGTGTATGTGTGTGTGTAGTGTGTTGTTATGTGTGTGTGCTGTGTTGCATGCTGTTTGGTAATGTAGTGGTGGTGGTGTGGTTTGTAGTGTGTGTTGTGTGGCTATCTGTTTGTTATGTAGTGTGTGTGTATGTGTTGTGTGCGAGTGGTTGTAATGTTTGTGTTGTGTTGCAGTGCTGTTTTAGTATGTGTGTGTTGTATGTGTGTGTGTGAGTGTGAGGCATGTGTGGTGTCGTGTTGCAAATGCTGTTTGTAGTATGTGTGGTTTGTATGTGTGTTGTGTGATGTGTTGTATTGGTTGTGGGTTGCATCTGTTTTGTATGTATGTGTGTGTTGTATGCTGTGTGTGTGTGTGTGTGTTTCTCTGTTTGTATGTATGCGTGTGTGTTGTATTGTGTGATGTGTGAGTGTTTGTATGTGTGTTGTGTGTGTGTGCATGCTGTTTGTATGTATGTGTGTGTTTGAGTGGATGTTGTATGCTGTGTGTGTGTGTTGCATGCGTTTGTATGTACTTGTGTGTTGTATGTGTGTGCTGTGTGAGTGTTGTGTGTATGTGTGTGTGTGTGTTGGTCATTGCCTGTTGTTAATTGTTGTGTGTGTTGATTGATGTGTGGTGTGTTGTAATTTGTTTGTGTGTTGCATGCTGTTTGTAGGTAGTGTGTGTTGTATTTGTGTGTGAGTGTCGCTGTTAAATGTGTTGTGTGTTGCATGCTGTTTGTATGTATGTGTGTGTTGTATGTGGTGTGTAGTGGTTGTATTTGTGTGTGGTTTTGCATGCGTTTTGTATGTAATGTGTGTGTTGTATGTGTGTGTGTGAGTGTGTTGTGTTGTGTGTGTGTTGCATGCTGTTTTGTATGTATGTGTGTGGTTGTAATGTGTGTGGTGGAGTGTTTGTATTGTGTGTGTGTGTTGCATGCTGTTGTATGTATTGTGTGTTGTATTTGTTGTGTGAGTGTGTTTGTATGTGTGTGTGTGTGTTGCATGCTGTTTGTATGTATGTGTGTGGTGATTGTGTTGTATGTGGTGAGGGTGTGTCATGTTGTTTGTATTGTGTGTTGTATTGTTGGCTGGTGTGGTGTAATTGTGTGTGTTTGCATGCGTTTGTAAGTATGTGTGTGTTGTTGTTGTGTGTGAGGTGTTTATGTGTGTTGTGTGGTGTTGCATGCGTTTGTATGTAGTTGTGTTGTATGTGTGTGTTGATATGTGTTTGTATGTGTGTGTTTGTGTGTTGCATGCTGTTTTATGTTGTGTGTGGTGAGTTTTTTTGTATTGTGTGTGTGTGTTCATCTGTTTGTTATGTATGTGTGTGTTTGTATGTTGTGTGTGAGTGTGTTGTATTTTGGTGTGTGTGTTGCATGCTGTTTTGTCACTGTATGTGTGTTTGTATGGTGGTTGAGTGTGTGTATGTGTGTGGTGTGTGCATGCTGTTTGTATGTATGTGTGTTGTAGTGTGTTGTGAGTGTGTTGTATGTGTTCGTGTTGTGTGTTTCATGTGTTTTGTATGTTGTTGTGAGTGTTGTTGTATGTGTGTGTGTGTGTTGCATGCTGTTTGTGAATGTATGTTGTGTGAGTGTTTGGTATGTGGTGGTGTTGCATGCTGTTTGTATTATGTGTGTTTTTTTTGTGTGGTGTGATGTGTGTATTGTGTGGTGTTGCATGCGTTTGTATGGTAGTGTGTGTTTTTGTGTGTGTGTGAGTGTGTTGTATGTGTGTGTGTGTGTTGCATGCTGTTTGTTTTGTGTGTGGTGTTTTGTGAGTTGTTGTATGTGTGTGTGTGTGTTGCATGCTGTATGTTGTATGTTGTGTTGTATGTGTGTGTGTGAGTGTGCTGTATTGTGTGTGTTGCATGCTGTTTTGTTTGTATGTGTGTTTAATGTGTGTTTTGAGGTGTGTTGTATGTGTGTGTGTTGTGTTTGCAGTGCTGTTTATGTTATGTGTGTGTTGTAATGTGTTGTTGTGTTGCCATGCTGTTTGTATGTATGTTGTGTTGTATGTGTGGAGGTGTGAGTGTGGTATGTGTGTGTTGTTGCATGCTGTTGGTATTTATTTGTGTGTGGTGTTTGTATTGGTTGTGTGTTCATTCTGTTTGTATGTATGCTGTGTGTTGTATTATGTGTGCGTGAGTGTTTTGTATTGTGTTGTGGTGTTGCAATGGTTTTATTATTTGTGTGTTGTAGTGTGTGTGTGAGTGTGTTGTATGTGTGTTGCTGTGTGTTGCATCTGTTTGTATGTTGTTGTTTGTTATGGTGTTTGGTGAGTGTGTTTAGTATGTGTGTATGTGTGTGTTTGCATGCTGTCTTGTATGTATGTGTGTGTTGAGTGTGTTGTATGTGGTGTGTTGTGTTGCATGCCTGTTTTGTATGTATGTTGTGGTTGTTTGTGTTGTGTGTAGTGTGGTTGTATGTAGTGTGTGTGTGCAGCCGTTTGTATGTAGTGTTGTGTGTATTGGTGTGTGGTGTGTTGCATGGTGTGTGTGTAATATTGCATAGCTGTTTTGTATGTAGTGTAGTTGTTGGTAATGTTGTGTGTGAGTGTGTTGTATGTGGTGTGTGTGTGTTGCATGCGTTTGTATGTATTTGTGTTGTTGTATGTGTTTGTGGTGTGTATGTTGCATGGATGTTTGTATGTATGTGTGTGTGTATGTGTGTGTGTGTGAGTGGTGTTTATGCTGTTGTGTGTGTGTGCTGTGCATGCTGTTTGTATTATGTGGTAGTGGTTGATTTGTTGTGTGTTGCATGCGTTGTTAGTATTGTGTGTTGTATGTGGTGAGTGTGTTGTTTGTTGTGTGTGTGTTCATGCTTTTGTATGTAAGTGTGTGTTTGTATGTGTTGTTGTAAGCTGTGTTGTTATGTGTTGTGTTTGCATCTGTTTGTGTATGTATGTTGTAGTGTTTGTACTGTGTTGTGGTGTGTGCAGTTTGTTGCTGTAAATAACGCATAGGTGTGTTGCATTGCTGTTTGTATGTATGTTTGGTTTGTATGTGGTGTGTGGTTGTGTTGTATGTGGTGTGTGTTGTTCATGCTGTCTGTATGTATGTGTTGTTGTATTGTGTGTTGATGTTGTATGTGTGTGTGTGTGTATGCTGTTTGTATGTATTGTGTGTTGTATTTGTTGTGGTTGTGTTGTATGTGTGTGTTGTGTTTGCATTCGTTTGCTATGTATGTGTGTTTGTATGTGTGTGTGAGTGTGTGTATGTGTGTGTGTGTGTGCATGGCTGTTTTGTATGTATGTGTGTGTTGTATGTGTGTGGTGTCGAGTGTTGCTGTATG
>JAJSRW010001126.1:20000-34427 GCA_022414725.1 Microglena sp. YARC | reverse complement strand
TAGTCACCGTTTCCACCCTGACAGGCCAAGTAAACTGGGCACTGTTTGTTATAGTTATGAAAGGGATTTTACCCCGGAAGTGGGTTCTTCGACACAAACCACCACAGTATTATAACCCGTATACATTTCATCAATATACCTAGAACACGTAGTCATGATTTGTGAATTTTAAATTGGAGTCAATCATCTAGCCGGTACATAGCACGAACTCGTGGCCACCGTCGTTTTACTGTTTTGGGGGGTCAGTTCACTGCGCTTGTTTGATCTACAGACTGTCCTCTATATTGATGTTGGAAAGTCTATTAGCCTCTTGCCACGCCTTTGCCGGCGTAAAGTCTAGAATATTCGAAATTGAAATTGTTAACATCCGTGTAAGTACCGTACTCACGGCTTAAAAGTCTAGACTATACAAGCACACACAGGAATTGGTACTATGATGTTCTAAGCACATGCAGGTTGACAATCTTCTTAAAAAACAAGGTTTTAGGTTCAAGGTGGGGCCCCTACCCTAGCCTAGACTCGCACAGCCCTGCCCTACCATCAAACTATCTGGAAATACCCCCACAACGGGAAACGATTAGATGAGAAGAGAGGGTTCGTTACATAAAACCGGCAAATCATTGGCGAGACAGGACAGCAGCACTGCTGCCTGCGTCCAATGTGTATTACGGGAAGTATGAGAAGTTTTTGGGGTCAGCCCCTGAAAACCTGAAAAATCAAAACTAGGTCAGTCCAAAGAGGAAGCAAAGATATCTATGGGCTCGATTTTTGATAGCCCCTGTTTTGAGGTTTTTTGTGAAACGCATGGTCCGAAACATTGATACGTGGTCATCTCTTCCGCCATAGTCGAGTTGGCCTGGAATACTCGCTCAACCGCTCCACCCTCCAGGGTGTTGTACCCGAGCGACCCAGATCGGAATCTCGGTGGTCGGAATTTAGAGTCACGCGCAGGCTCGTCGTACGATGTAGCAAAGGACGCGGTATCACGATCCGTACACAATCTGACACACAGGACAATGGAGTGCAATGAATGCGGGTGTGAACACTGAAATCAGTGGAAAATACCGTTCCAGACGGACTCGTATGCTGATAAAATCCGCAATGGCGGCGACATCGCTAACAAGCGTCTTGAGATTGCCCACCTAGTCACCGTTTGCCACCTACATGAGCCAAGAAAATATGGGCACTGTTTGTGTATAGTTATGAAAAGGGATTTTACGCCCGGAAGTGGTCTTCCGACACAAACCAGTCCACAGTATTTGAACCCGTATACTTTCATCAATATACCTAGAGACACCGTAGTCATGATTTGTGATTTAAATTGGAGTCAAATCATCTACCGGTAATAGCACGAACCGTGCCACCGTCGTTTAAAACGTTTTGGGGGGGTCAGTTCACTAGCGCTTGTTTTGATATACATGACCGTTCTATTAATTGGGTTGGGCAAGTCTATTTAGCCTCTTGCCACGCTTTTGCCGCTAAAAGTCTAGGACAATTTGAAATGAAATTGTTACATCTGTAATACCGTTAACTGCAACGCAAAGTCTAGACTATACAAGCACACACACGCGGAATTGGTACTATATGGTTCTAAAAGCACATGCAAGTTGACACTTCTTAAAACAAAACAAGGGTTTTAGGTTCAAAGGGTGGGGCCCCTACCCTAGCCCGTAGACTCGCACGCCTGCCTACCATCAAGAACTCTGGAAATACCCCACAAAACCTGGAAAGATTAGATGAGAGAGAGGGTTCGTTACATAAAACCCCGGCAAAATCCATTGGCGAAGACAGACAGCAGCACGCTGCCTGCGGTCCAATTGTATGACGGGAAGTATGATAGGGTTTTTGGGTCAGCCCCCTAAACTGAAAATCAGAACTTAGGTCATCCAAAAGAAGAAAGCCAAAGAAATATCTATGCGTCGATTTTCTGAGAATAGCCCCTGTTTGAGGTTTGTGAAACATGGTCCGAAACTTGAGTACGTGGGGCATCTTCTTCCGCCATATCTAGTTGGCACTAGGATACTCGGCCTCTCAAACGCTCCACCCTCCGGTGTTGCTACCCCCGAGCGTACCCCAGAATCGCACATCTCGTGGGCGGAATTTTAGAGTCACGCGCAGGCCTCGTGTAAGATGTACATAGGCGCGGTAACGATCCGTACACAATCGTGATACACGACAGGACAAGGAGTGCAATGGAATTCGGCGTGTGAACACTAATCAGTGGAATACCGCCAGATCGGACTCGTATCTGCGATAAAATCCCAATGGCGGCTGAAATGCTAACAACAGCGTCTGAGATTGGCCCCACCTAGTCACCGTTTCCACCCTACAGGCCAAGTAAAAAGGGCATCGTTTGTGTATAGTTAGTGAAGGGATTTTACCGGGAAATTGGGTCTTGCTCCGACATCAAAACCACACAGTAAATTATGAACCCGTATAACATATTCATCAATATAAGGCCAGGAACAGAAGTAAGTCATGATTTTGATTGAATTTGTTAAGTGATACAAATCATCTACGGCGTACATTTTAGCCACGAACTCGTGGCCACCAGTTCGTGGTTACGTATTAGGGGGGGGTCAGTTCACTAGCGCTTGTTAGATAACAAGACCGTCTCTAATATTGAGGTTGGGCAAGTTATTTAGCCTCTTTGGCACGCCTTTGCCGGCTAAAGTCTAGAAATTGAAATTGAAATTGTTACATATTCCGTGTAATACCGTTATCACGGCTAAGTCTAAACTATACAAAGGCACACACAAGGAATTGGTACTATAGTGATTACAAAGCACATGCAGAGTTGACACTTCTAAAACAAGGGTTTTTAGGTTCAAGGGTGGCCCTAACCCTAGCCCTAACTCGCACAGCCTGCCTAACCATCAAACTCTGGAAATACCCCACAAACCTGGGAAACGATTAGATGAGAGAGAGGTGTTCGTTACATAAACCCGCAAATCATGGCGAGACAAGGAAACAGCAAGCCCGCCTGCCTGCGGTCCAATTGTATTACGGGAAGTAGGGTTTTGGGTCCAGCCCCACTGGAACCTTGAAATCAAACTAAGGTCAAGTCCAAAAGAGGAAGAAAGATAGTCTATGCTCGATTTTGATGCCCTGTTTTGAGGTTTTGTGAACATGGTGAAAAACTTGAGTACAGTGGTCCATCTCTTCCGCAAATAGAGGTCTAGTTGGCCTAGGATTACTCGGCTCTCAAACCGCATCCACCCTCCCAGGGTGTTGTACCGAGCGACCCAGATCGAATCTCGGTGGCGGAATTTATAGAGTCACGCGCAGGCACTCGTCGTAACGGATGATACATAAGGTGACCGGTACATGATCCGTACACAATCGATCACCCAGGACAAAATGAGGTGCAATGGAATCGGCGTGTGAAAACTGAGGGAGAGAATCAGTGGGAAATACCGAATCCAGACGGAACTCGTATAGCTGGATAAATCCCAATGGCCGGCGACATCGCTACAAAGCGTCTTGAAGAATTGCCCACATAGTACACCGTTCACACCCTTACAGGCCAAGTAAAATGGGCACTGTATTGTGTATAGTTATAGAAAAGGATTTTTAACCGCGAAGTGGGTCTTCCGACACAAACCACCACAGTATTATGAACCCGTATACATTATTCAGCAATATACTAGACACCGTAGTCATGATTTGTTTGAATTTTCATTAGAGAACTACAATATCTCCGTCAATAGCACGAACTCGTGGCCAACCGTCGTTACGTTTTTGAGGAGGGTCAGTTTCCTAGCGCTTGTTTTGAATAATAAAGACAGTCTCTATATTGAGGTTGGCAATCTATTAAGCCCTCTTTGGCCACGCCTTGCCGGCTAGTCTAGAAAATTGAACAATTGAAATTGTTTTACATTCCGTGTAATACCGTTACTCACGGCTAAAGTCTAGATATACAAGAACACACACAGGGAATTGGAACTATATGGTTCTAAAGCACAATGCAGAGGTTGACAACCTTCTAAAAAACAAGGGTTTTTAGGTTCAAAGGGTGGGCCCCTCCCTAGCCCTGAAACTCGCATCAGCCTGCCTCCATCAAACTCTGGAAATACCCCCACAAACCTGGGAAACGCAATTAGATGAGGAGAGGTTCGTTGCATAAACACCGGCAATCAATTGGCGAGACAGGACAGCAGCACGCCTGCCTGCGGTCCAAAGTTGTATTAGCGGGAAGTAGGGGTTTTGGGTGGTCAGCCGCTCTGACAACCTGAAAATCAACTGGTCAGTCCAAAAGAGGAAGCAAAGAATATCACAATGGCTCGATTTTGATAGCCCCTGTTTTGAGTTTGTGAAAACATGGTCCGAAACTTGAGTACGTAGGGCAATCTCTTCCGCCATAGTCCTAGGTGGCCTTAGAGATTATCCGTGCTCAAACGCGCTCACCCTCAGGGTGTTTTGTACCCGGCGAGCCCAGAATAGAATTCGGTGGCGGACATTTTAAGGTCACGCGGCAGGCCGAATCGTACGAAGCTATCAAAGGACGGCGGTAATACATCGATCAGTACACAATCGAGAGAACACAACAGGAAATGGAGGTTGCAATGAGAATCGGCGTGTGAACACTAAATCAGTGGGGATACGCGTTCCAGACGACTCGTATAGCTGGATAGAATTCCAATGGGGCGACATCGCTAACAAGCGTCTGTGAAGAAGATTGCCCACCTAGTCCACCGGTTATTGCACCATTGCTACAGGCCAAGTAAAAATGGGGCACTGTTTTGTGTATAGTTATGGAAAGGGTTTACCCACGGTAAGATAGGGTCTTCCGACACAACCACCACAAGTAATTATGAACCTCGTATAAACATATTCATCAATTAAGCATAGAAACGACCGATAGTCATGAATTTGGATTTTTAAATATTGAGTCAAATCATATACCGGTACATAGCACGAACTCGTGGCCACCAGGTCCGTTCGTTTTTGGGGGCCAATATCAACTAAGCGCTTGTTTGAATATACAGACCGTCTCTATATTAGAGGTTGGGCAGTCTATTTTAGCCTCTTTGGCCACGCCTTTGCAGGGCTAAAGATATATAGAAATTTGAGAATTGAATTGTACATCCGTGGTAATACGTACTACACGGACTAAAGTCTAGACTATATACAAGACACAACAGGGAATTGGACTTATATGGTTTCTAAAGCAAGCATGCCAAAGTTCGACAACCTAATCTTAAAAAAAGGTTTTAGGTTCAAAGGGTGGGGCCCCATACCCTAGCCCTAGAACTCGCACAGCCTGCCTACCATCAAACTAACTGAAAATACCCACACCTGGGAAACGGATTAGATAGAGAGAGGTTCGTTACATAAAAACCGGCACAATCATTGGCGAGACAGGAAAACAGCAGCACTTGCTGCCTGCGGTACCAATTGTATTACGGGAAGTATAGAGGGTTTGGGGGTCACCCCTGAAACTGAAAATCAAACTAGGTCGTCCAAAAGAGGAAACATAAGATATCTATGGCTCGATTTGATAAGCGCCTGTTTTGAGGTTTTGTGAAACATGGTCCGAAACTTGAGTAGGTGGTCATCTCTTCCGCCATAGATCTATTGGCCTAGGATACTCGGCCTCAAACCGCTCCAACACCTCCCAGGGTTTGTACCCGAGCGACCCCAGATACGAAATCTCTGTGGCGAAGAAATTTATAGAGTCACGCGCCATGCTCGTCGTACGACTGTACAAAGGACGCGGTACTACGAATGCCGTACACATCGAACACACCAGGACAATGGAGGTGCAATGGAATTCGGCGTGTGAACACTGAATCAGTGGAAATACCGTTCCAGACGGACTCGTATGCTGGATAAATCCCAATGGCGGCGACATCGCTACAACAGCGTCTTGAGATTGCCACTAGTCACCGTTTCCACCCTACAGGCACCAAGTAAAAATGGGCACTGTTTGTGTATAGTTTTATGAAGGGATTTTACCCCGGGAAGTGGGTCTTCTCGACACAAACACCAAAAAGTATTATGAACCCGTATACATATTCATCATATACCTAGAACACGTAGTCATGATTTGTGAATTTTAAATTGGAGTCAAATCATCTATAACCGTACCATTTAGCACGAACTCGTGGCCACCGTCGTTTACGTTTTGGGGGGGTCAGTTCACTAGCGCTTGTTTGATATATACAGACCGTCTCTATAATTGAGGTGGGCAAGTCTATTTAGCTCTTTGGCCACGCCTTTGCCGGCTAAAGTCTAGAAATTGAAAATTGAATTGTTACATCCGTGTAATACCGTTAATCACGGCTAAAGTCTAGACTATACAAGCACACACAGGGAATTGGTACTTATATTGGTTCTAAAGCAACATGCAGAGCTTGACAACCTTCTTAAAAAACAAGGGTTTTAGAGGTTCAAAGGGTGGGGCCCCTAACCCTAGCCCTAGACTCGCACAGCCTGCCTACCATCAAACTCTGGAAATACCGCCCACAAACCTGGAAAACGATTAGATGAGAGAGAGGTTCGTTACATAAACCGGCGGCAAATCATGGCGAGACAGGACAGCAGCACTGCCTGCCTGCGGTCCAATTGTATTACGGGAAGTAATGAGAGTTTTGGGGTCAGCCCTGAAACCTGAAAATCAACTCAGGGTCAGTCCAAAAGAGGAAGCAAAGATATCTTATGGCTCGATGGTTGATAGCCCTGTTTTTGAGGTATTTGTGAAACATGGTCCGAAACTTGAGTCGTGGTCATCTCTTCGCCATAGTCTAGTTGGCCTAGGATACTCGGCTCTCAACCGCTCCACCCTCCAGGGTGTTGTACCCGAGGACCCAGATCGAATCTCGGGGCGGAATTTTAGAGTCACGCGCAAGGCCTCGTCGTACGATGTACAAAAGGACGCGGTACACGATCCGTACACAATCGAACACACAGGACAATGGAGGTGCAATGGAATTCGGCGTGTGAACACTGAATCAGTGGAAATACCGTTCCAGACGGACTCGTATGCTGGATAAATCCCAATGGCGGCGACATCGCTAACAAGCGTCTTGAGATTGCCCACCTAGTCACCGTTTCCACCCTACAGGCCAAGTAAAATGGGCACTGTTTGTGTATAGTTATGAAAGGGATTTTACGCCCGGGAAGTGGGTCTTCCGACACAAACCACCACAGTAATTATGAACCCGTATACATATTCATCAATATACCTAGAACACCGTAGTCATGATTTGAGTGAATTTTAAATTGGAGTCAAAAATCATTTACCGGTACATAGCACGAACTCGTGGCCCGTCGTTTACGTTTTGGGGGGGGTCAGTTCACTAGCGCTTGTTTGATATACAGACCGTCTCTATATTGAGGTTGGGCAAGTCTATTTAGCCTCTTTTGGCCACGCCTTTGCCGGCTAAAGTCTAGAAATTGAAATTGAAATTGTTACATCCGTGTAATAACCGTTACTCACGGCTAAAGTCTAGACTATACAAGCACACACAGGGAATTGGTACTATATGGTTCTAAAGCACATGCCAGAGTTGACAACCTTCTTAAAAAACAAGGGTTTTAGGTTCAAAGGGTGGGGCCCCCTTACCCTAGCCCTAGACTCGCACAGCCTGCCTACCATCAAACTCTGGAATACCCCCACAAACCTGGGAAACGATTAGATGAGAGAGAGGGTTCGTTACATAAACCCGGCAAATCATTGGCGAGACAGGACAGCAGCACTGCCTGCCTGCGGTCCAATTGTATTACGGGAAGTATGAGGGTTTTTGGGGTCAGCCCCTGAAACCTGAAAATCAAACTAGGTCAGTCCAAAAGAGGAAGCAAAGATATCTATGGCTCGATTTTGATAGCTCCTGTTTTGAGGTTTTGTGAAACATGGTCCGAAAACTTGAGTACGTGGTCATCTCTTCGCCATAGTCTAGTTGGCCTAGGATACTCGGCTCTCAAACCGCTCCACCTCCAGGGTGTTGTACCCGAGCGACCCAGATCGAATCTAGGTGGCGGAATTTTAGAGTCACGCGCCAGGCTCGTCGTACGATGTACAAAGGACGCGGTACACGATCCGTACACAATCGAACACACAGGACAATGGAGGTGCAATGGAATTCGGGCGTGTGAACACTGAATCAGTGGAAATACCGTTCCAGACGGACTCGTATGCTGGATAAATCCCAATGGCGGCGACATCGCTAACAAGCGTCTTGAGATTGCCACCCTAGTCACCGTTCCACCCTACAGGCCAAGTAAAAATGGGCACTGTTTGTGTATAGTTATGAAAGGGATTTTACCCGGGAAGTGGGTCTTCCGACACAAACCACCACAGTATTATGAACCCGTATACATATTCATCAATATACCTAGAACACCGTAGTCATGATTTGTGAATTTTAAATTGGAGTCAAATCATCTACCGGTACATAGCACGAACTCGTGGCCACCGTCGTTTACGTTTTTGGGGGGGTCAGTTCACTAGCGCTTGTTTGATATACAGACCGTCTCTATATTGAGGTTGGGCAAGTCTATTTAGCCTCTTTGGCCACGCCTTTGCCGGCTAAAGTCTAGAAATTGAAATTGAAATTGTTACATCCGTGTAATACCGTTACTCACGGCTAAAGTCTAGACTATACAAGCACACACAGGGAATTGGTACTATATGGTTCTAAAGCACATGCAGAGTTGACAACCTTCTTAAAAACAAGGGTTTTAGGTTCAAAGGGTGGGGCCCCCTACCCTAGCCCTAGACTCGCACAGCCTGCCTACCATCAAACTCTGGAAATACCCCCACAAACCTGGGAAACGATTAGATGAGAGAGAGGGTCCGTTACATAAACCCGGCAAATCATTGGCGAGACAGGACAGCAGCACCGCCTGCCTGCGGTCCAATTGTATTACGGGAAGTATGAGGGTTTTGGGGTCAGCCCCTGAAACCTGAAAATCAAACTAGGTCAGTCCAAAAGAGGAAGCAAAGATATATATGGCTCGATTTTGATAGCTCCTGTTTTGAGGTTTTGTGAAACATTGTCCGAAACTTGAAACACTAACCACCACAGTACTATGAACCCGTTATACATATTCATCAATATACCTAGAACACCGTAGTCATGATTTGTGAATTTTAAATTGGAGTCAAATCATCTACCGGTACATAGCACGAACTCGTGGCCACCGTCGTTTACGTTTTTGGGGGGGTCAGTTCACTAGCGCTTGTTTGATATACAGACCGTCTCTACATTGAGTTGGGCAAGTCTATTTAGCCTCTTTGGCCACGCCTTTGCCGGCTAAAGTCTAGAAATTGAATTGAAATTGTTACATCCGTGTAATACCGTTACTCACGGCTAAAGTCTAGACTATACAAGCACACACAGGGAATTGGTACTATATGGTTCTAAAGCACATGCAGAGTTGACAACCTTCTTAAAAAACAAGGGTTTTAGGTTCAAAGGGTGGGGCCCCCTACCCTAGCCCTAGACTCGCACAGCCTGCCTACCATCAAACTCTGGAAATACCCCCACAAACCTGGGAAACGATTAGATGAGAGAGAGGGTCCGTTACATAAACCCGGCAAATCATTGGCGAGACAGGACAGCAGCACCGCCTGCCTGCGGTCCAATTGTATTACGGGAAGTATGAGGGTTTTGGGGTCAGCCCCTGAAACCTGAAAATCAAACTAGGTCAGTCCAAAAGAGGAAGCAAAGATATCTATGGCTCGATTTTGATAGCTCCTGTTTTGAGGTTTTGTGAAACATTGTCCGAAACTTGAAACACTAACCACCACAGTACTATGAACCCGTATACATATTCATCAATATACCTAGAACACCGTAGTCATGATTTGTGAATTTTAAATTGGAGTCAAATCATCTACCGGTACATAGCACGAACTCGTGGCCACCGTCGTTTACGTTTTTGGGGGGGTCAGTTCACTAGCGCTTGTTTGATATACAGACCGTCTCTACATTGAGGTTGGGCAAGTCTATTTAGCCTCTTTGGCCACGCCTTTGCCGGCTAAAGTCTAGAAATTGAAATTGAAATTGTTACATCCGTGTAATACCGTTACTCACGGCTAAAGTCTAGACTATACAAGCACACACAGGGAATTGGTACTATATGGTTCTAAAGCACATGCAGAGTTGACAACCTTCTTAAAAAACAAGGGTTTTAGGTTCAAAGGGTGGGGCCCCCTACCCTAGCCCTAGACTCGCACAGCCTGCCTACCATCAAACTCTGGAAATACCCCCACAAACCTGGGAAACAATTAGATGAGAGAGAGGGTTCGTTACATAAACTCGGCAAATCATTGGCGAGACAGGACAGCAGCACCGCCTGCCTGCGGTCCAATTGTATTACGGGAAGTATGAGGGTTTTGGGGTCAGCCCCTGAAACCTGAAAATCAAACTAGGTCAGTCCAAAAGAGGAAGCAAAGATATTCTATGGCTCGATTTTGATAGCCCCTGTTTTGAGGTTTTTGTGAAACATGGTCCAAAACTTTGAGTACGTGGTCATCTCTTTCCGCCATAGTCTAGTTGGCCTAGGATACTCAGCTCTTAAACCGCTCCACCTCCAGGGTGTTGTACCGAGCGACCCAGATCGAATCTCGGTGGCGGAATTTTAGAGTCACGCGCAGGCTCGTCGTACGATGTACAAAGGACGCGGTACACGATCCGTACACAATCGAACACACAGGACAATGGAGGTGCAATGGAATTCGGCGTGTGAACACTAAATCAGTGGAAATACCGTTCCAGACGGACTCGTATGCTGGATAAATCCCAATGGCGGCGACATCGCTAACAAGCGTCTTGAGATTGCCACCTAGTCACCGTTTCCACCCTACAGGCCAAGTAAAAATGGGCACTGTTTGTGTATAGTTATGAAAGGGATTTTTACGCCCGGGAAGTGGGTCTTCCGACACAAACCACCACAGTATTATGAACCCGTATACATATTCATCAATATACCTAGAACACCGTAGTCATGATTTTGTGAATTTTAAATTGGAGTCAAATCATCTACCGGTACATAGCACGAACTCGTGGCCACCGTCGTTTACGTTTTGGGGGGGGTCAGTTCACTAGCGCTTGTTTGATATACAGACCGTCTCTATATTGAGGTTGGGCAAGTCTATTTAGCCTCTTTGGCCACGCCTTTGCCGGCTAAAGTCTAGAAATTGAAATTGAAATTGTTACATCCGTGTAATACCGTTACTCACGGCTAAAGTCTAGACTATACAAGCACACACAGGGAATTGGTACTATATGGTTCTAAAGCACATGCAGAGTTGACAACCTTCTTAAAAAACAAGGGTTTTAGGTTCAAAGGGTGGGGCCCCCTACCCTAGCCCTAGACTCGCACAGCCTGCCTACCATCAAACTCTGGAAATACCCCCACAAACCTGGGAAACGATTAGATGAGAGAGAGGGTTCGTTACATAAACCCGGCAAATCATTGGCGAGACAGGACAGCAGCACCGCCTGCCTGCGGTCCAATTGTATTACGGGAAGTATGAGGGTTTTGGGGTCAGCCCCTGAAACCTGAAAATCAAACTAGGTCAGTCCAAAAGAGGAAGCAAAGATATCTATGGCTCGATTTTGATAGCCCCTGTTTTGAGGTTTTGTGAAACATGGTCCGAAACTTGAGTACGTGGGCATCTCTTCCGCCATAGTCTAGTTGGCCTAGGATACTCGGCTCTCAAACCGCTCCACTTTCCAGGGTGTTGTACCCGAGCGACCCAGATCGAATCTCGGTGGCGGAATTTTAGAGTCACGCGCAGGCTCGTCGTACGATGTACAAAGGACGCGGTACACGATCCGTACACAATCGAACACACAGGACAATGGAGGTGCAATGGAATTCGGCGTGTGAACACTGAATCAGTGGAAATACCGTTCCAGACGGACTCGTATGCTGGATAAATCCCAATGGCGGCGACATCGCTAACAAGCGTCTTGAGATTGCCCACCTAGTCACCGTTTCCACCCTACAGGCCAAGTAAAAATGGGCACTGTTTGTGTATAGTTATGAAAGGGATTTTACCCCGGGAAGTGGGTCTTCCGACACAAACCACCACAGTATTATGAACCCGTGTACATATTCATCAATATACCTGGAACACCGTAGTCATGATTTGTGAATTTTAAATTGGAGTCAAATCATCTACCGGTACATAGCACGAACTCGTGGCCACCGTCGTTTACGTTTTTGGGGGGGTCAGTTCACTAGCGCTTGTTTGATATACAGACCGTCTCTATATTGAGGTTGGGCAAGTCTATTTAGCCTCTTTGGCCACGCCTTTGCCGGCTAAAGTCTAGACTATACAAGCACACACAGGGAATTGGTACTATATGGTTCTAAAGCACATGCAGAGTTGACAACCTTCTTAAAAAACAAGGGTTTTAGGTTCAAAGGGTGGGGCCCCCTACCCTAGCCCTAGACTCGCACAGCCTGCCTACCATCAAACTCTGGAAATACCCCCACAAACCTGGGAAACGATTAGATGAGAGAGAGGGTTCGTTACATAAACCCGGCAAATCATTGGCGAGACAGGACAGCAGCACCGCCTGCCTGCGGTCCAACTGTATTACGGGAAGTATGAGGGTTTGGGGGTCAACCCCTGAAACCTGAAAATCAAACTAGGTCAGTCCGCAAGAGGAAGCAAAGATATCTATGGCTCGATTTTGACAGCCCATTAGCTCCTGTTTTGAGGTTTTGTGGAACATGATACGAAATCTGAGTACGTGAGCTTCTCTTCCGCCATTTTCCGAAATTTTAGAGTCACGCGCAGGCTCGTCGTACGGTATTCAAAGGACGCGGTACTTGATCTGTACACAAACGAACGCACAGTATAATGAAGGTGCAATGGAACTCGGCGTGGGAACACTGAATCAGAAGAAACACCGTTCCAGACGGATTCATGTGTTCAAGTGGTTCAAGTTGGCACATGTTTAAGTGGTTCAAATTTGAATTGTTAGATCAAAACACCTTTAAATCAAATTGTTATCCGTTCATTATAGGTATTTGTCCTAATCTGAGCTCCTTTTCATGAATGGCGGTGCTCATATGTGCTCTGGTGAGATTTGTTTCGGTATAAATAAGTCTTATAATTCATCAAAAATATAGAAAGTTCAACTTTTGTGTAAATTTTCATAAAACCTGAAAATTTGGTTTGTGAAGGACCGACGGACAAATGGACATTTTAATGGGGTTAATCCCTTCTTCCAAAAATCTTTTGTTTTTCTTCATTCGGGTCACCAGTAGGGTAAGTTCACACGGAATGTACCGGGACTATAGATCACAAGAGATGTGGAAGGAACACATCACACTTGTACTCAGCCCGAGATGTGGAAGGAACACATCACACTTGTACTCAGCCCGAGATGTGGAACACATCACACTTGTACTCAGCCCGAGATGTGGAAGGAACACATCACACTTATACTCAGCCCGAGCGTCCCGCCCAGGGTTGTTCATGATGCTGCTCCCTCCGTCGCAGGCGCAACGCCGATGAGTCCGTTGCTTCGCAGGACGCAACGTGGGGAGGGTCCATTGAACAGAAGGAAGTGTTCGTCGCAAGACGCAGGCTATACCATTGGTTGCATCTCAGGCAGCAGAACTGGGGGTCCTCCTGAAGTGCCCTGGCCCCGCCATCTGAGGCCGCCCCTGGACAGCTAAGACATAGAAGCACCTCGGCAAGGCAGGGAGCAACGGGAAGACGACAACTGGAGAAGGCGTTTTACACACACACAAGGCAGGTAGGAGTGGAGAGAGGGGACGCGTGAGAAGGAAGAGGACGAGGGGAAGAAAACACGAGGAAGGCGTTTTACATATATGAAACTTGCGAAAGAAACTGCTCCATCTCGCACTGGATCAGATTGGGTACACATGAGTACATGACCTATCTACCCATACGTTTCTAAACCCTAAACCCTAAGTAAATAATTATATTTTCAATTACTGTACACTCGTGCTACAGTTATAATCGAATCACTGTGTTGGATATAATGTATATGACGATACAACACACATTCTCTATGCCATCTATAATGACCTACTCGCACGTTCATTGCATGATGCGTGCCACGATGACGTTGTTGTCCCCAACGTCGTTCATTGCGTACAGGCTCCCGCCCTTCTTCACCACACATCCAGGGCAGCCATCCACTACACACATCCAGGGCAGCCATTGAATACACACGGTCACTGCATACATTCATTACGCACGTTCAGTGCATGATGTGCCACAATGACGGTGTTGTCCCCAACGTCGTTCATTGCGTTCACGCTCTTGCCCTCCTCCACCACACATCCAGGGCAGCCAATCACTACACACGGCCACTGCATACATTCATTACGCACTTTCAGTGCATGATGTGCCACAATGACGGTGTTGTCCCCAACGTCGTTCATTGCGTTCACGCTCTTGCCCTCCTCCACCACACATCCAGGGCAGCC
>JAJSRW010001126.1:0-15000 GCA_022414725.1 Microglena sp. YARC | reverse complement strand
TACACACGCACACCAAATAGGCCTTTATACAGAAAGAACCTGTTTGAATCCCAACTGTTGCACGCACGCACACATAACACACACGCACGCACACATAACATGCACGCACGCACGCACGCACGCAAAATAAACCTTTCTTAGAGCAGAACCTGCTTGAATCCCACGCATTTCACGCACGCATGCATTACACACACGCACGCGAAATAAGCCTTTCTAAGAAAAGAACCTGCTAAAAACCCACCTGTTGTACGCACACATTACACGCACGCATGCACTACACCCACACATGCATTACACACACGCACACGAAATGGGACTTTCTTAGGAAAGAACCTGCTTGGAACCCACCTGTTGTACGCACATATTACACGCACGCATGTATTACACCCACACATGCAGTACACACACGCACACGAAATGGGAATTTCTTAGGAAACAACCTGCTTGGAACCTACCTGTTGCACGCACGCATTACATGCACACATGCATGGCACACACACACACAAAATAGGGCTTTCTTAGGAAAGAACCTGCTTGAAACACACCTGTTGCTCGCACGCATTACACGCACACATGCATGGCACACACACACACAAAATAGGGCTTTCTTAGGAAAGAACCTGCTTGAAACCTACCTGTTGCACGCAAGCATTGGCCAAGGCTTGAGCAAAAGCTCCACTCTGTATCCCCAGGCTTCGTGTTGCCTGGGTGAGAGGGAAAACAGGCAGGGGGGCGAGTGTGAGGTGTGGGGTGTGTGTCTTAAGGTGTGTACAGGAGTGTGTGTGTTATACTTAGTATTCCCAGGCTATATGTGGCCTGGGTGAGAGGGACCACAGGCAGGGGGGTGAGTGTGAGGTGTGGGGCGTGTGTCTATAGGTGTGTACAGGAGTGTGTGTGTTATACTTTGTATTCCCAGGCTATGTGTGGCCTGGGTGAGAGGGAAAACAGGCAGGGGGGTGAGTGTGAGGTGTGGGGTGTGTGTCTATAGGTGTGTACAGGAGTGTGTGTGTTATACTTTGTATTCCCAGGCTATATATGGCCTGGGTGAGAGGAAAAGAAGCAGGGAGGTGAGTGTGAGGTGTGGGGTGTGTGTCTATATGTGTGTACAGGAGTGTGTGTGGTCCACTCTGTATTCCCAGGCTTCGTGAGGCCTGGGTGAGAGGGAAAACATGCAGGGGGGTGAGAGTGAGGTTGTGTCTTTGTGTGCATAGGAGTGTGTGTGTATATGAGTGTGTGTATGTGAGTGTGTGTCTAGGAGGGTGTATGGGTAACTAGGAGGGTGTATATGTCTGTGTGTGTCTACAAGTTGGAATAGGAGTGTGAGTTTGTGTCCATGTGTGTGTGTATAGTAGTGTGTGTGTGTGTGTGTGTGTGTGTGTGTGTGCGCGCGTGTGGTTATGAGTTTGTGTGTCTATGCGTGTATACGAGCGTGTGTGTGTCTGTTTATATGAGTGTATATGTCTGTGTGTTTGATTGACGCGCTTTCAACCATCGCACTCCACTCCTCTCTCCCCCCCCCCCCCTACACACAAACAACGCCCCCCCCCCCCCCCCCCCCCCCCCCACCCACCCACCCACCCACACACCCCTTGGCTCACCGGCACTCCATCCGCCACTAGCATGTGGTGCCCCCCCCCCCCCCCCCCCCCCAACACACACACACACACCCCTTGGCTCACCGGCACTCCATCAGCCACTAGCATGTGGTGCCCCCCCCACCCCACCCCACCCTACACACAAACAACGCCCCCCCCCCCCACACACACACACACACACCTTGGCTCACCGGCACTCCATCCGCCACTAGCATGTGTGGTGCCCCCCCCCCCCCCCCCCCCCCCCCCCCCCCCCCCTACACACACACACACACAATGCCCCCCCCCCCCCACCCTCACCCCCTACACACACACACACAACGCCCCACATCCCTAGGCTCACCGGCACTCCATCCGCCACTACATAGCATGTGGTGCCCCCCACCCCCCACCCCCACCCCCCTACACACACACACACAACGCCCCACCCCACCACACCCTCACCCCCTACACACACACACACAACGCCCCCCATCCCTTGGCTCACCGGCACTCCATCCGCCACTACATAGCATGTGGTGCCCCCCACCCCCCCACCACCCTACACACACACACAACGCCCCCCCACCCCCCTCACCCCTACACACACACACACACAACGCCCCCCATCCCTTGGCTCACCGGCACTCCATCCGCAGCTACATAGCATGTGGTGCCCCCCACCCCCCACCACCCTACAAAACACACACAACGCCCCCCCCACCCCCACCCCACCCCCCTCACCCCTACACACACACACAACGCCCCCCATCCCTTGGCTCACCGGCACTCCATCCGCAACTACATAGCATGTGGTACCCATTGCTTGAGCATCATCACTCGTTGCCATTGACGCGCTATTCGCCATCGCCCTCCAGGGAGCTGCCGAGCAGTTGGTGGCGCCCTCCAGTCGTACTGGGCCCCCCCCTCTGCCCCCCCCCATGTGGGGGGCGTAGCCCAGAGACTGGCTGTGGGAGTGGGTCTGCGCGCTGGCAGCATAGTCAGCGCGCGGGTACTGCTGGCTGGCGGCCGGTCCGGCCTGGTGGGGGGGGGCGTAGCCCCCCTGCTGGGCAGCAGTAGCAGTAGTGGCAGCAGCACGCGGGTGTTGCTGGCTGGCAACCGGTGCGGCCTGGTGAGAGAGGGCGTAGCTCCCCTGCTGCGCAGGGGCAGCAGCAGCAGCGGTAGTGGCAGCAGCGCGTGAATACTGCTGGCTGGCACCCGGTCCGGCCTGGTGGGAGTGGGCGTAGCCCCCCTGCTGGGCAGGGGCAGCAGCAGCGGCGGTAGTGGCAGCAGCACGCGGGTACTGCTGGCTGGCACCCGGTCCGGCCTGGTGGGGGTGGGCATAGCCCCCCTGCTGAGCAGGGGCAGCAGCAGCAGCGGTAGTGGTAGCAGCACGCGGGTACTGCGAGCTGGCACCCGGTCCGGCCTGGTGGGGGTGGGCGTAGCCCCCCTGCTGAGCAGGGGCAGCAGCAGTAGCGGTAGTGGCAGCAGCACGCGGGTACTGCGAGCTGGCAACCGGTCCGGCTTGGTAGGGTTGGGTGTAGCCCCCCTGCTGGGCAGGGGCAGCAGCAGGGGCAGTGGCAGAAGAACGTGGGTACTGCTGGCTGGCACCCGGTCCGGCCTGGTGGGGTTGGGCGTAGCCCCCCTGCTGGGCAGGGGCAGCAGCAGCTTTTGTGGCAGGGTTTGTGTAAGCGTATTGCGTGCCACTGGCGGCATAGGGATGAGTTGGGGTGGCCGAGGTGGGGGCTGCCTGGCTTCCGGGCGGCTTCCCTCCTTGGCGGGGGTTGTAGCCGTGGGCCTGCTGCTGGCTGTGAGAGTACGCTGCCATGCTGTCGCTTCCGTACTGCTCCATCCCAGTGTGTCCCGTCTGGTGTACAGCCCCAGCCGCAGCCCCAGCCACGGGACCCCCTTTGTGGGTCGTGTAACCACCCATACCAGCAGCCGTCTGACTAGGGTGATGGGCGGGGGGGGGCACACCAGGGGGAGCTGGGAGGGGGTTCACGTTGGTTGGGTTGGTTGGGTACTGCCCGGAGGGATGCTGTCCTACCGCATGCCCACTCCCTGCCAGGCTGGCACCCATGTGCCTGTCCTGTCCCCGCCCTCCAGGGACCTGTTGGTTGGGGGTCCTCACACCCACCCCTGGGTATTGGCCCTGAGCCTGAACGCCTGCTCTGCTTGGATCCATTCCACGCACAGTCTGCCCTTCCTGCCCAGTCTGCCGCTGGTTGTTGCTGCCCCCAGTGAATGACTGACCCCCGGCCCCCCTATTCATGTCATTGCCAGCGGGCTTAGTCCCCCAGTTGAAGCCGTCGCTGTACCCCTGGGAGACCGGGACCCCCCCGCCAGCATTAGCACCAGCGTGCTGATCATAGCTGCTTCCTCCCGCACCCCCAGACCATTGGTCTCTACCCCTGGGCCCCCCAGCCACGTCCACAGCCCCCGCTCCCATGTTGCCAGGCTGTCCATTCCTACCCCTGCTGTCCGTCCACCCCCGGCCGGAGTCCACGCCCCCAGCAGACATGGAGGGCGGTGCGACAGGGGGGGGCCTGGCAATGCTGGGGGAGGTCCTGGCAATCGTGCGGGCGGCCCCCCAACTGCTGGTCCCCGATGCTGCCCCCCATATGCTCCCCCTTGTCCATGCCCCCCACCGCCCACGGGTCCACCCCTGCCCAAGCCACCACCACCCTGGGGAGCACGCATGTCCTGCATGATGGGGGGTGGGGGGGCAGAGCCCCCCCACCTCCACCAGCTCCTGGCCCCATGATATTGGACCCCTGCCCCCGGCCCCTGCCCCCGGCGGTGCTACCTCCCTGCCCAGCAACCCCCCCACCCTGCCTCCCATCTACCTCCCCTCCTCTCCCTCCCTTTCCTCCTCGCTCCCTAGGCTTGGGTGGGACCGGAGTGAGGGGCATAGCCACGCCTCCACCTTGGCTCAGCTCCCTTCGCTTCGCCCCCTTGGGGGTCAGGTCCCTCAAATTAGGCCCCCCTGGTCCCGCATTTCCGCCCATGGGTGGTGGTGGAAGTGCTTCCCTCCCCCTCTTCATCCCCACACCAGGCATGCCAGGACCACCGGGACCACTAGGGCCAACAGGTCCCATACCCTGCCCTCCCCCTCTGCCCCCCCCACCGCCAGCTCCAGGTCCTGCATATGGCATGGGGGGGCCTGGGGGGGCCCGCCCCCCCATATGCCCAGGGGGGCCAGGGAGGGCATGCCCCCCCATCATCATATCCCCATGGCCATGATGGTTCATTCCCATTGGCCCCCCTGGGCCGCGGCCCATGGGCATGCCTCTCCCCGGCCCCGGCCCCCCCATCCCGCCCATGTGGGGCATGTGGGGGTTCATGTAACCCTGGCTTGGTCCCATGCCCCCACCCATGGGCATGCCTCCATGTCCCATTTGCATGGGTGGTGGCATGCCCCCCACTCTCATGGGCTGCATCAATCCGGGGCCCCCCTTCCCACCCATCATTTGTCCAGGCCCCCCCTTGGGACCCCCCATCATCCTGCCCCCTGGACCCATCATCCCCGGCCGCATGGCAGGGTTCATGTTCGGGTTCTGAGGACCCCCTGGTAACATCTGCTGCCCCAAGGGGCCACGCTGCCCTCCTGGGACCGAGGCCCCCCCTGGACCAACGGAGGGGCCCCCCTTGGGACCCAGGACAGAGATCGCCCCCCGAGGCTTAGGGCCAGGCAGGGGTTCGAAGCGAAGAAGTTCAGCGCGAAGGTCTTCTGGAGTGAATTCATGTAGCAAGCGCCTTGCCCAAAGGTCTATGTTGTCTCGAATCTGGCGGTAGCTGGATTGACCAATTGCGGAGATAGCGAATTTCCTCTTGCCCGGAGGCATCTTGCTCAGCAGCTCTCGGTTGGTTCTGTTGCAAAGCTCGTGCAATCGATAGCAGCCCAACGTGTAGGTTAAGGAAAATTTGGCATCCTGGCGCAAGAAATTGGCAAAGACATGAGATATGGTGTACTATGCAGCATATAAGCAAGCAAACAGGCAGGCAGGGAGGCAGGCAGGCAGGCAGGCAGGCAGGGAGGCAGGCAAGCAAACATGCAAGCGGGCAGGCAGGCAGGCGGGCAGGCAGGGAGGGAGGGAGGCAAGCAAACATGCAGGCAAGCAGGCAGACAGGCAAGCAAGCAGGCAGGCAAGCAGGCAGGCAAGCAGGCAGGCAGGCAGGCAGGTAAGCAAGCAGGCAAGCAAGCAGGAAAGAAAGCAGGAAAGAAAGCAGGCAGGCAAGCAGGCAAGCATACAAGCAGGCAAGCAGGCAGGCAGGCAGGTAGGCAGGCAAGCAAGCAAGCAAGCAAGCAAGCAAGCAAGCAAGCAAGCAAGCAAGCCAGCAAGCATACAAGCAAGCAGGATTTTGAAATGGAGGGATGGACTCGTCTCCCTGTGTGGCTTGTACATGTGGATGTCACAGCCACTCAGCGGATGCTTTAGGAGTTGGGTTGTAAAAACTCTTCGTAGTCTTTTATTCAAACCTTGGACTTGAGAATTTGCCCTGAGAATCATGACATTTTGGCCTGGGGACTGATCATTCTGTGAAGGTTTAAGGATTCTGAGGATTGTCGGAAGGTTATACTGGCTAAGTGGAGGTACGGACAACAAACTACGACAACCAAATCCAAATCATCAGCTGAATTGCTTTACCAGTGCACGAATGTGCTCAAGGGAGTCGCCCGACCACGCTATAACAACTTGTAAAAACAAAGTAAATATGAATCAATTCGAGGGGGGGGGCAAGAAAAGAGCTGCCGTACCGCACCTTCGCTTCGGATAGAGCCTATCCTCAAACTATATAAAAAGAAAGTGAATCAATTAATGAATTCAATAACTAATTATAATTGCTATTAATCGACCTGCAATTAATAAATTTAAAAATAATCCTCTGGCTTACAAAACTTATCAGTAAAAAACAATGGTGAAAACAATTAAACATCCATTAATTAATTAATTAAATCTAACTAAAAATAATCAATTGATTCATTAATCAATAAATTAGTTGTTATTTAAATATTGTGACTTACCTTCTTCAGCTTCCCCTCTTGCTGCTATGACGCCTGCCGGCAAAACAAATTTGTAAAATAATTTGTAAAAACAATGAAATATAAACAGGGGTCCATCAAAACGTATGTGGGGAGGCGCACGCTGTTAATCGTCTCCGATTTGGTCGCAGACCCCGAAACCGTTGAAAAAAGTCAAAAAAGTGTCAGGGGGCTGAGATATGGGGGGGTCCCAAAGGCGGGGGGGGGGGGGGGGTCGAGGCCAATCTCAAAATTTCTTCACAACTTCTTCGTCTGTGGCCAGAATCGAACGTGCAGCACACCATCGAAAACGCCTCGACGAAAGCGTTACGAATCTTAAGTCGTTGCTCGATTAGACCCAGGGTGTAATTAAGTGGATGTACTGGAAGGTACATCCAGTCTGGAAGCAAACCAGAACTTCACTACCAGAGCCGACGAGTTCCCGTCTTAGCAGTTGGAAGCTTAAGCAGCAAGAATCCGCGCTTGCTTACAGCAACGGATGAAAAGGTCAAGGTCAAGGCCAGGGCTGAGGCCGAGGCTAGAGCAGCCCAGGCCAAATCGCCCACAACTCGAGCCGAGGCGCCTTCTGCACCCGAGCCCTTGACGACAACTTGCAGCATCTGCAATGCCGTGGTCCAGTGCCCCCCCAGCAACAAGGCAAGCCTTAAGTCGCACCAGGCCAGTAAGCAGTGCATGGCAGCCAAGGCGTCCAAGTCTGGCATTTTACCCCTTTCCAAGTTCTTCAAGCCACTGTCTGGTGTTCCACCAGCTGCTACATTGCCAATACTAGATGTGGCAGCCAGCACCCACTCTCCAAGCTCAGGGCTCAGAAGGGACTTCCTGACAACCAGCCATGGCGACCCCTCCAGCCATGGTGGCCCCTCCAGCCGGACATAAGCCAAACCAAGTTTGAAGATGACTAAGTGATAGAGCTCGACATGAGGGTCAGTATGCACCTAACTTTCATTACATAATTATTATTGGTGAGGAAGATATTGGCCTTATAAGACAAGGGGGGGGGGGGGGGGGGGGGGGGGGTAAGGGCACAAAAAAAACTTCATAGCGTGTGTCCAAAAAATACTTCTTGATGGCCCCCTGAATATAAATTAATGAAATATAACTAAAATGAATCAATTAATTACTTCGTGGATTTTGTTTTACTTACTCATTGATTTTTTTAATACTGCGACTTACCGCCTTTTGCTCCACCTCCTGCTGCTTTGACGCCTGTCGGCAAAACAAATTCGTAAAAACAATTCGCAAAAAACAATTAAATATACAGTAATTAAATATAACTAAATCGAATCAACGAGTCAATTCATTGATTTTTTTAATACTGCGACTTACCGCCTTTTGCTCCACCTCCTGCTGCTTTGACGCCTGTCGGCAAAACAAATTCGTAAAAACAATTCGCAAAAAACAATTAAATATACAGTAATTAAATATAACTAAATCGAATCAACGAGTCAATTCATTGATTTTTTTAATACTGCGACTTACCGCCTTTTGCTCCACCTCCTGCTGCTTTGACGCCTGTCGGCAAAACAAATTCGTAAAAACAATTCGCAAAAACAATTAAATATACAGTAATTAAATATAACTAAATCGAATCAACGAGTCAATTCATTGATTTTTTTAATACTGCGACTTACCGCCTTTTGCTCCACCTCCTGCTGCTTTGACGCCTGTCGGCAAAACAAATTCGTAAAAAACAATTCGCAAAAACAATTAAATATACAGTAATTAAATATAACTAAATCGAATCAACGAGTCAATTCATTGATTTTTTAATACTGCGACTTACCGCCTTTTGCTCCACCTCCTGCTGCTTTGACGCCTGTCGGCAAAACAAATTCGTAAAAACAATTCGCAAAAACAATTAAATATACAGTAATTAAATATAACTAATCGAATCAACGAGTCAATTCATTGATTTTTTTAATACTGCGACTTACCGCCTTTTGCTCCACCTCCTGCTGCTTTGACGCCTGTCGGCAAAACAAATTCGTAAAAACAATTCGCAAAAAACAATTAAATATACAGTAATTAAATATAACTAAATCGAATCAACGAGTCAATTCATTGATTTTTTTAATACTGCGACTTACCGCCTTTTGCTCCACCTCCTGCTGCTTTGACGCCTGTCGGCAAAACAAATTCGTAAAAACAATTCGCAAAAACAATTAAAATATACAGTAATTAAATATAACTAAATCGAATCAACGAGTCAATTCATTGATTTTTTTAATACTGCGACTTACCGCCTTTTGCTCCACCTCCTGCTGCTTTGACGCCTGTCGGCAAAACAAATTCGTAAAAAACAATTCGCAAAAACAATTAAATATACAGTAATTAAATATAACTAAATCGAATCAACGAGTCAATTCATTGATTTTTTTAATACTGCGACTTACCGCCTTTTGCTCCACCTCCTGCTGCTTTGACGCCTGTCGGCAAAACAAATTCGTAAAAACAATTCGCAAAAACAATTAAATATACAGTAATTAAATATAACTAAATCGAATCAACGAGTCAATTCATTGATTTTTTTAATACTGCGACTTACCGCCTTTTGCTCCACCTCCTGCTGCTTTGACGCCTGTCGGCAAAACAAATTCGTAAAAACAATTCGCAAAAACAATTAAATATACAGTAATTAAATATAACTAAATCGAATCAACGAGTCAATTCATTGATTTTTTTAATACTGCGACTTACCGCCTTTTGCTCCACCTCCTGCTGCTTTGACGCCTGTCGGCAAAACAAATTCGTAAAAACAATTCGCAAAAACAATTAAATATACAGTAATTAAATATAACTAAATCGAATCAACGAGTCAATTCATTGATTTTTTTAATACTGCGACTTACCGCCTTTTGCTCCACCTCCTGCTGCTTTGACGCCTGTCGGCAAAACAAATTCGTAAAAACAATTCGCAAAAACAATTAAATATACAGTAATTAAATATAACTAAATCGAATCAACGAGTCAATTCATTGATTTTTTTAATACTGCGACTTACCGCCTTTTGCTCCACCTCCTGCTGCTTTGACGCCTGTCGGCAAAACAAATTCGTAAAAACAATTCGCAAAAACAATTAAATATACAGTAATTAAATATAACTAAATCGAATCAACGAGTCAATTCATTGATTTTTTTAATACTGCGACTTACCGCCTTTTGCTCCACCTCCTGCTGCTTTGACGCCTGTCGGCAAAAACAAATTCGTAAAAACAATTCGCAAAAACAATTAAATATACAGTAATTAAATATAACTAAATCGAATCAACGAGTCAATTCATTGATTTTTTTAATACTGCGACTTACCGCCTTTTGCTCCACCTCCTGCTGCTTTGACGCCTGTCGGCAAAACAAATTCGTAAAAACAATTCGCAAAAACAATTAAATATACAGTAATTAAATATAACTAAATCGAATCAACGAGTCAATTCATTGATTTTTTTAATACTGCGACTTACCGCCTTTTGCTCCACCTCCTGCTGCTTTGACGCCTGTCGGCAAAACAAATTCGTAAAAACAATTCGCAAAAACAATTAAATATACAGTAATTAAATATAACTAAATCGAATCAACGAGTCAATTCATTGATTTTTTAATACTGCGACTTACCGCCTTTTGCTCCACCTCCTGCTGCTTTGACGCCTGTCGGCAAAAACAAATTCGTAAAAACAATTCGCAAAAACAATTAAATATACAGTAATTAAATATAACTAAATCGAATCAACGAGTCAATTCATTGATTTTTTTAATACTGCGACTTACCGCCTTTTGCTCCACCTCCTGCTGCTTTGACGCCTGTCGGCAAAACAAATTCGTAAAAACAATTCGCAAAAAAACAATTAAATATACAGTAATTAAATATAACTAAATCGAATCAACGAGTCAATTCATTGATTTTTTTAATACTGCGACTTACCGCCTTTTGCTCCACCTCCTGCTGCTTTGACGCCTGTCGGCAAAACAAATTCGTAAAAACAATTCGCAAAAACAATTAAATATACAGTAATTAAATATAACTAAATCGAATCAACGAGTCAATTCATTGATTTTTTTAATACTGCGACTTACCGCCTTTTGCTCCACCTCCTGCTGCTTTGACGCCTGTCGGCAAAACAAATTCGTAAAAACAATTCGCAAAAAACAATTAAATATACAGTAATTAAATATAACTAAATCGAATCAACGAGTCAATTCATTGATTTTTTTAATACTGCGACTTACCGCCTTTTGCTCCACCTCCTGCTGCTTTGACGCCTGTCGGCAAACAAATTCGTAAAAACAATTCGCAAAAACAATTAAATATACAGTCATTAAATATAACTAAAATCGAATCAACGAGTCAATTCATTGATTTTTTTAATACTGCACTTACCGCCTTTTGCTCCACTTTGAGTATTTCCACACAGACGAGTCAAATTGATTTTAATACTGCGACTTACCGCCTTTTGCTCCACCTCCTGCTGCTTTGACGCCTGTCGCAAAACAAATTCGTAAACAATTCGCAAAAACAATTAAATATACAGTAATTAAATATAACTAAATATCAACGAGTCAATTCATTGATTTTTTAATACTGCGACTTACCGCCTTTTGCTCCACCTCCTGCTGCTTTGACGCCTGTCGGCAAAAACATAAATTCGTAAAAACAATTCGCAAAAAACAATTAAATATACAGTAATTAAATATAACTAAATCGAATCAACGAGTCAATTCATTGATTTTTTAATACTGCGACTTACCGCCTTTTGCTCCACCTCCTGCTGCTTTGACGCCTGTCGGCAAAACAAATTCGTAAAAACAATTCGCAAAAAACAATTAAATATACAGTAATTAAATATAACTAAATCGAATCAACGAGTCAATTCATTGATTTTTTTAATACTGCGACTTACCGCCTTTGCTCCACCTCCTGCTGCTTTGACGCCTGTCGGCAAAACAAATTCGTAAAAACAATTCGCAAAAACAATTAAATATACAGTAATTAAATATAACTAAATCGAATCAACGAGTCAATTCATTGATTTTTTTAATACTGCGACTTACCGCCTTTTGCTCCACCTCCTGCTGCTTTGACGCCTGTCGGCAAAAACAAATTCGTAAAAACAATTCGCAAAAACAATTAAATATACAGTAATTAAATATAACTAAATCGAATCAACGAGTCAATTCATTGATTTTTTAATACTGCGACTTACCGCCTTTTGCTCCACCTCCTGCTGCTTTGACGCCTGTCGGCAAAACAAATTCGTAAAAACAATTCGCAAAAAACAATTAAATATACAGTAATTAAATATAACTAAATCGAATCAACGAGTCAATTCATTGATTTTTTTAATACTGCGACTTACCGCCTTTTGCTCCACCTCCTGCTGCTTTGACGCCTGTCGGCAAAACAAATTCGTAAAAACAATTCGCAAAAAACAATTAAATATACAGTAATTAAATATAACTAAATCGAATCAACGAGTCAATTCATTGATTTTTTTAATACTGCGACTTACCGCCTTTTGCTCCACCTCCTGCTGCTTTGACGCCTGTCGGCAAAACAAATTCGTAAAAAACAATTCGCAAAAACAATTAAATATACAGTAATTAAAATATAACTAAATCGAATCAACGAGTCAATTCATTGATTTTTTTAATACTGCGACTTACCGCCTTTTGCTCCACCTCCTGCTGCTTTGACGCCTGTCGGCAAAACAAATTCGTAAAAAACAATTCGCAAAAACAATTAAATATACAGTAATTAAATATAACTAAATCGAATCAACGAGTCAATTCATTGATTTTTTTAATACTGCGACTTACCGCCTTTTGCTCCACCTCCTGCTGCTTTGACGCCTGTCGGCAAAACAAATTCGTAAAAACAATTCGCAAAAACAATTAAATATACAGTAATTAAATATAACTAAATCGAATCAACGAGTCAATTCATTGATTTTTTTAATACTGCGACTTACCGCCTTTTGCTCCACCTCCTGCTGCTTTGACGCCTGTCGGCAAAACAAATTCGTAAAAAAACAATTCGCAAAAAACAATTAAATATTACAGTAATTAAATATAACTAAATCGAATCAACGAGTCAATTCATTGATTTTTTTAATACTGCGACTTACCGCCTTTTGCTCCACCTCCTGCTGCTTTGACGCCTGTCGGCAAAACAAATTCGTAAAAAACAATTCGCAAAAACAATTAAATTATACAGTAATTAAATATAAACTAAATCGAATCAACGAGTCAATTCATTGATTTTTTTTAATACTGCGACTTACCGCCTTTTGCTCCACCTCCTGCTGCTTTGACGCCTGTCGGCAAAACAAATTCGTAAAAACAATTCGCCAAAAACAATTAAATATACAGTAATTAAATATAACTAAATCGAATCAACGAGTCAATTCATTGATTTTTTTAATACTGCGACTTACCGCCTTTTGCCTCCACCTCCTGCTGCTTTGACGCCTGTCGGCAAAACAAATTCGTTAAAAAACAATTCGCAAAAACAATAAATATACAGTAATTAAATATAACTAAATCGAATCAACGAGTCAATTCATTGATTTTTTTAATACTGCGACTTACCGCCTTTTGCTCCACCTCCTGCTGCTTTGACGCCTGTCGGCAAAACAAATTCGTAAAAAAACAATTCGCAAAAAACAATTAAATATACAGTAATTAAATATAACTAAATCGAATCAACGAGTCAATTCACCGCCTTTTGATTTTTTTAATACTGGCGACTTACCGCCTTTTGCTCCACCTCCTGCTGCTTTGACGCCTGTCGGCAAAACAAATTCGTAAAAACAATTCGCAAAAACAATTAAATATACAGTAATTAAATATAACTAAATCGAATCAACGAGTCAATTCATTGATTTTTTTAATACTGCGACTTACCGCCTTTTGCTCCACCTCCTGCTGCTTTGACGCCTGTCGGCAAAACAAATTCGTAAAAACAATTCGCAAAAACAATTAAATATACAGTAATTAAATATAACTAAATCGAATCAACGAGTCAATTCATTGATTTTTTTAATACTGCGACTTACCGCCTTTTGCTCCACCTCCTGCTGCTTTGACGCCTGTCGGCAAAACAAATTCGTAAAAACAATTCGCAAAAACAATTAAATATACAGTAATTAAAATATAACTAAATCGAATCAACGAGTCAATTCATTGATTTTTTTAATACTGCGACTTACCGCCTTTTGCTCCACCTCCTGCTGCTTTGACGCCTGTCGGCAAAACAAATTCGTAAAAACAATTCGCAAAAACAATTAAATATACAGTAATTAAATATAACTAAATCGAATCAACGAGTCAATTCATTGATTTTTTTAAATACTGCGACTTACCGCCTTTTGCTCCACCTCCTGCTGCTTTGACGCCTGTCGGCAAAACAAATTCGTTAAAAACAATTCGCAAAAACAATTAATATACAGTAATTAAATAAACTAAATCGAATCAACGAGTCAATTCATTATTTTTTTAATACTGCGACTTACCGCCTTTTGCTCCACCCTCCTGCTGCTTTGACGCCTGTCGGCAAAACAAATTCGTAAAACAATTCGCAAAAACAATTAAATACAGTAATTAAATAACTAAACGAATCAACGAGTCAATTCATTGATTTTTTTAATACTGCGACTTACTTACGCCTTTTGCTCCACCTCCTGCTGCTCTTGACGCCTCGCAAACAAATTCGGCAAAAGTCATAACACAATCACATCACGAAAATTATTGAAATAAAACAATTCGTCGGCAACAAACAAGATACGTAAAACACAATTCCAAACCAAACATTATATCAAGTAAATTAAATATAACTAAATCGACTCAATCACGAGTCAATTCGATTGATTTTTATTATACTGCGAACTTACCGCCTTTTTGCATCCACACTCGCACTCTGCCTGCTCTGACGCCTGTCGGCACAACAAAATCGTATAAAAATTCGCAGAAAAACAATTAAATTACATAATTCAAATTAACTAATCGAAATCAGACGAGTCAATATAGCATTGATTTTTTTAACTGCCGGAGGCTTACCCTTACCGCCTTTGCTCCACCCCTGCTGCTTTTGAGGCCTGCGTACAATTAACCAAATCGATGTGAAAAACTAACGCAAAAACAATTAAAGGTAGTGACCAGTCATTTTTATAAGGTATAAGCTAAATCCGATGCTATCACCGACGTCAATTCATTGATTCTTTTTTATTACATACTGCGATCTTTTCCGGCCTTCTTGCTTCCAAGCTTCCTCGACTGCTTTTTGACGCCCTTACACCCAGGGTACAGGCTTATCCAGGTCTCGTCGACTTGTGAAGCATGGACCCCCTGTTGGAATGTTGGTGTGGACTGGTATCATTTATGGTGTACCTTGTG